>JADFUC010000750.1:1922500-1979481 GCA_019722365.1 Lithospermum erythrorhizon
GCATCATCCCCATACCATTCATTCCCATTCCTCTTCCGAAAAATGCTGGATTTACATGAGGAGCCACTCCTGGCAAACCAACACTTCCTACTGGAGGAAACCCAGACATCATTCCTGGAAATGGAGCGTTAGGGGCGCCAGGAAATCCTCCATAGCTTCCCATTCTCCCCATAGGTCCAAAAGCTGGATCAAATCCCTGACCCATCATTGGGTTATGGTGCATCATTGGAGGTGTGGCACCAAAGCCCTGCCCAAAAGCATTTCCACCATTACCCATCATGCCTCGCCCACCAACCCCACCACCTCTGTTTCTCATCTGACCACCCCCCTACCCCCCATTCCTTGAGCCCCGCCTCTACCCCAGTTTCCTCTGCCAAAACCCCTATTGTTGTCTGGGCCAGCTTGACTGTTAGGACCATTATTTGTATTGCTACCAATAGTCTTACCAGCAGCATCTCCAGGTGGCCTTCTCCCTTGGTTAGTATTTGTCTGAGTCACTTGTTGGTTCCTATTCACCTGAGCTTCGCCCATTTTCTTCACACTAAAAGGTGAAGCAAACGCAACAATACAGGGCCTCCCATTAAACAAATGCCCATTCATTCCGTCTTTACAAGCCGATGCAGGAGCAGGATCGTAGAACTCAACCTGACAATACCCTTTAGATTTTCCACTGGCTCTCTCATCGAAAAATTTCACCTCTTTTATTTGACCATACTTGCTCAACTCAGCTTCGAGCTCTGCATCAGTCGTCCACCAATGCAAATCACCAACAAACAATATTGTCGTCCCACTACCCCCACCTCCACCACCACCATATTGCCCACTTCCATCATTCATATTCCCACCAACCGGCCTCATGACAACATCATTCCCCATATTCCCCGCATTCAAACCATGATTCTGGGGAGCATTACGGACATTCTCACCATTATTCCCGACAATTTGCTCTTCCATGTTACCTACTCTATTCAACTGCTGCCCAGCACCAACCATCGCCTCAGAACCACCTTCGCCTCTAAATGCCAAATTAACCCGAAAACCCCCTACTTCACTAGCACCACCACCCCTAGACCCAACACCCTCATCCCCTCTCTCAAACTTCCTCTCCTCCGGCTGCTCCACCCCAATAACCGGCTGAGCTGGAGTTTGCGTAATCTCAACCGTCTTCTCCACCACCCGTGCTTCAACCAACGGTGTCGTCTCCTCCTTCATCCTAATAGACTGAAGAACATTCTCACCAACATTAACATCATTATAAAGGTCCTCATAATCATCATCCTCCTCCTCTCCAAGAAACCCATCATCCACCACGGCAGATATCGCTTCGTTAGCATCCATAATTCGATCAAACCTAGTTTATCCTAAATTATTCAAATAAAAAAGTTATAGGTAATCAATATTCGTCAAAGATTAATATAAAATAATTGGAAAAATTAAATTAGCACCCATAATTCAATCAAACTTAATTTATCCTAGATTATTCAAATAAAAAATTAATTTTTTTTGGTAATCAATACTCGTAAAGATTAGTAAGAAATAAAATAGGAAAAAATCAGGAATTGCAAAAGAAAATAAAAATATTGAAACTTTGATAGGAATAAAAATAAAGAGGGGTTGAAAATATTACCTGAGATTGGGATTTTGATGTTGAAAAACGAAACCCTAATCTGGAAATAGGGAAAGGGGGGCAATAATAATAACAGTAGTCAATTTGTCAACGAGGATTATTATGAAATCAGATTATTACCCATTGCGTTTTGTATTTTAGCTTGTAGCCCAATAGTTTTGATTGTTCACATCTTTTCACCTGATTTCTTTGTAATTTGCTACCAAGAATTATACTTTTTATTAATATTGTTTGGAGCTATCTGGAGTCGTAAAAAATCTCTACGGGTACTCAAAATTTTGATAAAGAAATCTCATACTTTATATATTTTTAACACTGTGATATAATTGTGAAGATAGAGAATCATGATAAATATAATTACATTTATGACAAAAGAATGTTTGTAAATATAACTACTAGGATTAGTCCACTGACCATGGGATATTATTCATCATGATATCTCGGGATAAAAAAATGTTCATAAATATATTTTAAAGATACTTGTATTTTCATAAATTAAAAAATTAAAGCAAAAGGACATAACCATATAAAGACTGCCCAAATGGATTTCCTTATGACGATCATTATTTTAATCTACCCGACGTTGGATTAGATTTGGATGAGTAGAGGTTCGATCTCGACTCGAAGTAAACAATTCGGGTAGTTAGCTCGCTATGAATTATTATTTGATTGAATAAAGTAAATTTTATTTATAAGTCGTCCGGAAAAAATCAGTTGGCAAGAAGAGAGAAATGGAGGCAATTTCAAAAGATGAACAACTGATCACTCATTCGGCAAACGAAGAATCTCTTCTCTCCACAGTAATCTTCGGTATTTCCTCGATCATCGTACAAATATATATCGCTGAAAACTCGAGAGCTATTTATTCAATTTGATATGCATTTGTTTAATCGATTGTGTAATTTGAACTATGTTTAATTCGTTCGTCATTCATTTCACGAGTATTTGAAGTCTCTGATTTTGAATTATTATGCAATTTCATGAGTTCAGAGATAATGCTTCTGCAATTTGAACGATGTATACTTATTTATAGTTTTCATTCCTAAATCGCGATCGGTTAGTTTGAGTTTGAATTATGAGAATAATTTTCTTATGTTGAACTGGTTCAATTTCAGTCCGATACTCCGATTTATTTTTACTTGATTTAGCTTAATTATACCATTATCGGTTGTATACTAAATTTAAATTATGTTTTCCTGTTGCTTTTGATTCTTAAATTGTCATCAATTGAGTATATGAAGTGTGCAATTTTGAATTCTGATAATATTTTCTTAGATTGTTTATAGTCGAGCGTTACTACCATCCGCAGATGACTATATTTATTTATTTAAAATTTGCGATGTTGAGTTGTTAAGGGCAAGAAATTATCGATTTAATGTTGAGAAGCTCTCTATTTTGGTTGCTGAAGCAGTACTATGATTTTGCAGATCTCTCACAGCAAGTGCAGGTTGCAATGGAGAACATGCTTAAGATGATAAAGTAAGCTGAAATACAACTAATATTAGACACTCCAGGTTATTGCTGTCCAGTTAGATATCTTAAAAGCTTGCATATATAATTTCCTTTTCACAATTTAGGGCATGTTATTTTCTCGTTTATAATGCGGAAACTGGAAAAAAATAAAATAATCTAGCTGAATATTTATTACATTGCTCAAACTGAAATAGCCAAAAATTGTACAACCTGTTAAAATGCACTGACCTATCTGCTTGACCTTATTATTATTTTAAGTCTCTGGCTTCCAGCTTATGATGCTCTCTCTAACAAAGGCAAGTTATGACGTGAGCTAGTAAATTATTGAATTTAGCATCTCTGCTATCAAGATGGTTCCTAACAAAGAGTTTGGGTAATCTGTATTTCCACTTGCAACAATAGTTAAGCTGTTCTTCTCCGTTTTCTGCTCTTTGATTGTGTTTGTGATAAATTATTGTTAATAACAGTGTAATTTTACAATACAACTATTGTTATGCTGTTGTCCATTTCTTGCTCGTCTCATATCACATGCATACAGAACCTTATTTATCCATGTTTCCTTTTTAATGATTTTTTAAATTATTTGTTTACAGTGAAATTGATCGTACCTCTGCTGAAATCTCGGAAGACATGGAGAAGTGCAATGACTCTATTCTTGGAAGGAAGAAAAATTTAGAGGAAGAAAAGGAGCACTTTCAGAAAGCTGCTTTTGCTGTCTTAGACATGTTCAATAACCCAGACATCAGCTAGAAGGTAGATTTGATGTACTCTTACATCTTAATCTGAGACCAAAAGTCTTCCAACATGAAGCAAACGTTGCAACTGACCATGAATACCGTATCGTGTTGACACCATTACCCGAATTCCGTCATTGAGTTTAATACGTTTCACATTTGCTCTCTTAATAAGCATGTACAAATGGGTGTTGTCCCTCAATACGCACACATAAGATCGAGTTGTAAGTTGTTGTATATGGATTGCATTTATCGAATGCTACCTTGATGGAGTTTAAGTCACCAATATCAGTTTTCTTCAATTGAATGTGCATCTGGAAGTGTCATCTGTGCAGCCTTCAAAGTTTAGTTTAATTGATTGCCTGTGTGTTAGCCTCAATTTGATTTGCTATATTATTTCACATATTCTTTCTGTGATTTGCTATATTTGTGGTTACCCAAGTATTTCACCTGTACTTTCTTCTGCTTCATACTTTGCGAATACTTCGAACATTATCTGTATGTTTATAAGATCTCTTGAGGCTAAGATTATGGGAGACGAGTAAGTTCTCCGTCGTGTTTCTTTCTTTACCATCAGGATTTGCTATTCCAGGTTATGACGTCTCCTGAAAAAATGCTCTAAATGGCAGTAACAATTACTCCGTCGGCTATAATCCAGGAACTAAATACTTGATGCTGGTTAGATATGTTTCCTCTAGTAGAGTTAGATTCCTTTGAATCTGTGATTTTGTATTTTGGATGTTTACAAATAAAGACCTAATGGGTTCCAGTCATAGTGGTTTAAAGTTTCTGTTTGAACCTCAAGTCTTGAAGGTGTGATCATGGAGCAGCATCCATGAGAAGACATTTGACTTACCTACACCCTATGTGAAATGTGGAAATAATTGAATCTCAATTTTCAAAATGCAACAGAAGTGTACAAATAAGAAACACCGTAACAAGTGCTCCATTTGTCCATTGAATTAAATCTAGACTTTACAGTTTATACAACGCTAGAGAATATATTTGAAATTGCCTTATATAGACTTGTTCTTCTATGAAAATTAGAAACACATCATCATAACCATAGAAGCAAATCCGATAGTCATTGAAATTCAAAAAACATCCTATATTCATTGGATGCAACATAGTGCAAATGAAAAAAAAAACATCCTATAGTCGTAGGATGCAACATGATAGTGTAAATGCTAATATGGTTGCACTTGAGTTTACTCATCCATTCTCGTTTCTTAAAAAAACTTTAAAATAGAATTTCTTGATCAAAATTGATAAAATTACCATCAATAAATATGGGAGGGTTATTCTTTGCATCGATTAAAATTATTCCTACACCGATTAAGACAATTATGCCCTTCATATATAATGTAAAATTAGAACCTAAAAATTCATTTCATCAAAATAATTTCACATCATATCCCTAATCTCTCTTAAACTAATCCTCAAAATTCTTAATTATTCTTCATCATCTAGATCTTTTAACACAAAAATAATGAAGAGAAATGAAAACCCATATTCACACTATGAGGTATGTTTGCCTGTTGATTAGTTTTTTTGGTAACATTATTGATTAGTGTAGCAAAGCATAACAATATTCTCTATACTTAATCGATTAATTTGCTGTTTTTTTTTGTAAATTAAGATTAATTTACTGTTCTCTATCCTTAATTGATTATTGATTATTGATTAGTGTAGTAAAGCAAAGCATAACACTGTTCTATGCCAAATTGGTGTTTGTATCCCAACTAAAGTAAATTTGATGTTTTTTTGTTAAATTATGTAAGCATGCCAAATTAGTGTTAAATTAAGTTTATCAACTTTCAACTAATTTGCTAGTTTGAACAAATTGGTGTTTGTATGTTAAATTATGATAATTTTATATAAGCATGTCAAGTGTTTGATAAAAGTTTTCTTATATAAAATAGTTTTTAAAGTTGAAATTTCATCATGTTATTTATATTTCATCATGTTAAATTATGATAAAAGTTTCTATATGAATCCAAATCCAATATAAATGGGGTTTAAACTTAAGTAGTGAAGTATGTCATCTAACTTTCCTAGGAAAGTACATAGTGCAACACATTCAATCAAGTTAAACATTGTACACATAGTTAGGTAGTAACATTCAGTGTATCTGTTAATATTACTATATATTCTTAATTTCCTTACATGACAGATCAAGTACATTTGCGCCAAAAATGGTAATAATTACATTAATGATTCTTCATTATTTTATAAAGGCCAAAAGTCACATTTATCACTTACAAGCAGTGTGAGATTTTCATCAAATGATCATTTACGTTTCAGCCATTCCTTATCGATCAATTATGTTTCTAAAGTGGGCTTCGGCTGGCATCATCTAATCTCCCACAAGCGGGACGTTAACGGCGGCAATTTAGTAATTTCATATCTATACAGGTTTGTTTCTGGCGGCACCCAGAACGGCCATAATATCTTAATTTATCTTGCTCTGGGGGTTCAAAAATAAGTTTACCTTAGGAAAATGATTCACCTAAAGGTAACATTAACTCAAATTTATTCAACCTCAAACGGGCGAGGATAATCTAGGAGAACGATTTAAATAAACATAAAATAATATTTTCTATTCCCTTACCAATTATACCCACACGCACATCATTTTCCTCCAAAATTTTGCCTACGCAAGTCATGACATATATTATCCTCCATATTTTCATTATTTTCCAACTCACAACAATCCTAAATTTACTCAATATATTTTCTAGAAGAAATGTACGAATAAATCTCTCTTCACAATGTAATAAATTAATTGACATGCTTTTAACCCGTCCACTCATCGATCGATTTCTGGGCCAAGTGAAATCGAACTTAAATTGTCCAACTAAAATAATGCCGCGAATCCTTATTAACATGATAAAACGCAGACGGACCGATTGCTTCATTGTACTCTTTAGTCCACTTATAACTAATAAAAACAAATTAAATCAATTATTTATTTTGTATACAAATGTCCTTGTATAAGCTTTTATCTCCGCTTGCTTAATACTAATTAAAATATTTGGTATTGGGGAGACGCAGAGTTTCACGACGGTTTTCGTTCATTTGGTTAATTTGAAATCTATGTTTTCGAAGTTGCGTTTTTAATTATTATGTATTCACGCGTCCAACGACGACGGATCTTATTCTTTTTTTTTCTTGATGTATCGGACAACAATAATATTTTAATTACACCGTATTAGTTGGTTTCATAATGATAACCATTTTACTTGATCACGGATATCACCGCATGCAAGTCAATTTAAGTTAAGATGATGATATCCATAACCTAATCTGTGGTAAACTAAGATTTTCGTAGTGAAGCTTTTATGACAAATGTAGTTACGTAGATATATGATTCCTATGAGCGGCATCGCATTTTATATTTTCTCAAGTGAAGTTATTAGCAAACACGGCTACTAAGGCCGAGATTTTTAAATTCAAGCAGCTAAAGCTTGTTATGTTTTTGCTTATTGCGCCATAAGACAACAACAGAAAGCAGCCTAACGTAGTTTTGGAAGGTCCGAGAAGTTATAAGTCGCCACTTTCACAACGCTCTTGGCGCCGCGTTGGGACCGAGGAAATGTCTTATTGGGACACTGATGGTTCGTCAACTCCAGCCAGAAATCAAGATGTTCAAGTTCTACCTCCATATTTTAAGGTTAATATTATAGGTAGTTGGGGCTTCTTTTTCTTTTATCCAATTAGTTATTTTAATTATAACCATATTAATAATAAGAACTTACTTTAGGATCGCTAGGAGCTATCAATGAACCCATGCTCGAGTAAAGTTCCTTTGTCTGATGCTCCTAAATATCGTGGAAGAAAATATTACACTTCACAAAAATGGCCAGTAGCTTCAGCATTTGATTTAAAATTTACTACGCATCACCGCCTTAAGAACAACATCTCGACGCCGTGATATTAAAAACGTGACATAAAGACCATATGGTCTTAAAATTCCTAGAGTACTTATCTTATAAAATTGAAAATCTAATTTACATAAATATTTTAACATAAGCTAATATTTCAAGTTTTCCATAGAAAATACTATCTAGAGATGCTGGATTTCCGCGATGAATGCTGTTTCTCCTTATCGTAGACTGTATCATTCCAACGAATACTCACAAAATCCACTCATGAGTCTTCTGGAGTTGTTTAACTCAAGAACATTCTTTACTAAGAAATGCTATCGGTAGAAACTTTTCGTGCAAGAAAACGATTCCCACCATGCCGAGTAACTTAACTACATTATGACGTGAACACATAAGCATTATATTGAAAGTGTCACATTATCCATAATTTTTGACGGGGCGTAGATCCCGATGAAAATATGATTGTGAGAGTGAACCATGAACCATCTTCTAACAATAGGCCTGAGACTCGTGGGAGCGACATAACGTCTCGGAATGACGGGCACTCGCAGTGCTGACAATACTTAAGTATCCAATCAAGTAGTGACTAATGCCAAGAAAAATTATAACGCTTAACTGCTCAAGATTATTCTATGTCAGTTTCATCGTTAAAGAAAGTATTACGTTTAAAGAGATTCTTGTTTTAAGTCTTTTCTAGCTACTATTGTTTCCAAATGCAAATTTATTTCTTGCTTGACATTATTCGAAATTTCGACATCCTAATGCTGTTTATTATATGTTTTATGTGCTCGTGACATTGTCATATATTCCATATAAAAAATAATCCAAGTGTTATTTGAACCATGCATTATCAGATTCTGGCTATTTTATTTGTGTACGAGCGCTTCCTAAAAATTGCCGCCAAGGAGAGAAATTTACGCTCACTATGTAAATGGTTGAATCTTCTATTCTCGAGACGCTACTATACCAAACAAAGATTGCACCTGTGACCGGTGGATCCTTTACATCCACAACCTATAACGCCAGATTGGACGAGCTTCAAAAAAGTTTTCCGAAACCACGACCAAGCCGAGAAGTTCGTAGCTGTAGTTAAGTATGCTGGGGTTAACAAATTTAGTGGAGCGCATGATTCTTTTAGGAATATCTCAAAAAGTGGTCGATTATAATCCAACACAAATGGGGATCCTTGGGAAGCATTTAAAGATGGAACGAAATTATAAAAGCGTGCGTATTATTTCGATTTTTATATTGGTTTCATATTTTAATCTATTCTAATTAATTAACATATGTTACTTCACGATGTTAATCCAAAAGCAACAAATTGAAGTGGGGAAACCAATAATCGTTATTTGAAAAGTTAGAAGAACTTTTGAAATGATGAAACGGGAGAAAATGCTTGTTATCGGGCCGGCAGTTATATGACGTAAGCAGTGACGCCAAGCCAAAAGAATGACAACTTATTAAAGACATTGATCTACCGTGTCACAGCGTAAGTTGGACCTCGGCGATTTAGGTGAATTTGGAAATGAAACATCTCCACCTAATGTTAATGTAACCTTTGCTGGCTGGCTTCCTATGTAAATAAACGAAGTTACAACAAAGGGAATTAACGGAAAAAAGCGAGTAAGAAAATGAAATACGGATGCCATCTTAGAAATGAGTGAAATATTGGCGTAAACATCGACAAGTTATCGCCGCAACCAAGACAGATCCTAACGATGTGTCAGTCATTGGGAAAGATATTGATTTCTCGATCAGTTGTACAAGCGCGAAGGTCTATTTTCATCTTTGTAGAAATCGTAATCTACTCTACATAGGCTAATCGCATTGTCTTTGACGAAGCTTTAATTCTGGCATGATATAATGGTCGGGTTAATGTGCTCATGTTGTTACGTAGATGTTCTCATTATAGTAGTTTCATATGAAGGCACACTATCAATCTATCCTTATTAGCTTTTTAATTTTCGGATGTTTAATCTTTATTTTTGTTGAACTTATGTGGTATTAAATTAAACTTTTATGAAGTACTTCATTTGAAATCTATCCTTTCTAGCCATGAATGTTGCACTAAAAGTGTTCAAACAAGTATATGGTCTAACGCCCGTGCTGATATAGCAATGTAGTAGTCAGTTGGTTGTCAGATGCATTTGTCTAATAAAAATTATTGTATAAATAGCAATCATCATGTAATTCCTGAATTTGGCTTCACTTTGCTACCGACGTCCAGCCGACGCTGTGAGTAAATGCTGAAATTTGAAACGGTTCACTTTTGTCAGCAGTTGTGTCAAATTGTGTAAGATTCTCAGATCGACAGCATGACTATATGATCGATGTGTCAAAATAATAAAAAGAGGGTAAAATGCTTCAATTGATGTACTTTTTATATTTCAAAATAATAATATTTATTTTTAGTTATAATAATTCACCCTGCACAAGCTTAACGTTATTCAAACGACATTTTATTATATTTACCTTGATTCACATACATTTTCTTACCTAGATATTTTAAAGATTTCATCCTCTCCTTAATTCACCTCATCCAAACGCACTACACCATCCATTGATCTCACTAATACATTTTAGTCTATTAGTTCTTAATTTTTTTTTAATGAAAAATTTGTTTTTTTTTATGATTAATTTTTTGTGTTAGTACTACTGCTACACTTGAATAAAATGTTTTCTAATCACTCATTTGTTCCTGATTTACAATTTAATCTCATGGAAAATATAAAAGATTATAGAAGATGGAGGTAAAAAGAATTTGTACAAACATAACGTGCACCCAATTACTACTATATGGTATAAATAATAAAAAAACAGGAGAAAATGAACAAACTCCAATTAGAATATACGGCGTCGCTACTATAATTTCTAAATCCCACACTCCCATCGAAGTCTATATAAACATTTCCGATTTCAACACAAAACACTCGACCATGTTAATATTCAACGACAAATAGGACAATTAAAATGGGACAAACAAACACAGACCTCCTATCCACACTCGCCGCCAACCACCTCTTCCTAGCTCAATTCGAGCCGTTTCGGGCCACACTCCGCACGCTTCGGGCTCAAAACCCGGACCTAGCCCGATCGATTTTACAGACGATTGTATCGAAAGGCGGGCGATTCGAGTCGGTGTTATGGTCCGGTTCGTGTGCCTCCCCGGCTCTTCTCACTTTTATGTGTACGCTTGAGCTCGTCCAATTAAATGATGCCACGTTGCATCTCTGGTCGTTTGATAAGGAGTCTCTTAAATTGAGGGCGGAGTTTTTGTTGTATGTTGAATTAATTAGGGTTAGGGTTTTGGAAAATTCGCGAAGAAATGCTGAATTGGATGATGATGAGGGGGATTATGATCAAGGTGTGAAGAACGAGGGTTTGGAGAAGTGTTTGAGGGTTTTAGAGCGATTATCGGGTTTAGGTTTGAGTCGAATAAAGGGGAATTTGATTGTGGAAGATGATGGGGGAGAGGCGGATGGTGGAGGAGAGGGATTGGGAGAAGAGGAGATTATGTGTTTGAGGAGCGCGATTTTGGACAGCGCGGATGTGTTTGATGTTTTGTGTAGTAATATAAAGCAGCAAGTTGGGTGGATGGGGAATGAGGAGGTGGGGGAAGAGACGAGTATGGCGATTATGGTGAGGTCGGGAGGGCGAGGGAGAGAGTTGGAGGATAAGGTGATGAAAATGATCCAAAAGTGTGTTCAGATTGTGCATTTAGATGATATGAAGGAGAGGTTGGAGAAGGGCGATGTGGATGGAGCTGTTTTGCGGTTGAGGTTTTTTCATTTGAGTTATGGGGTTGAGGAGCACGAGTACCGGTATGTGCATGAGGATTGTCTAGTTTTGAATTGATGGTTGACCTTTTAAATTTAAGTCGATTATTTTGATATATGTTGTATATTATTTGGCAAAAAATATATGTGGTCATTGCTAATGTAATTACTTAACGTGATAATTTTGATCAGTATCGAAGTTATGTGTTTCAATTATGGTACAAAGATGAAAGACCGAACAGGCTTATGCATGATTAACAGCCTTGTTTCTACTATGCACTTGGTTGCAAGCTAGGTTTAAGTTACAAGTCTTGGCCGTTCTAGATCCTTCATTCCTCTTTTCCACTTGCTTCTCCGTTCTAGCAATCAAATATTTGTTTGGTAGTCTTTATCCCATGGATAAGTTTGTGACTAATGATCTTTTGTTCTACCATGTTGAGTTGAAAAATTTATGTCGTACTGCAACATGTACTTTTTTGATGTATTTTTAGTCAAATTGCTGTGATGTTACTGATATGATAAAAGAAGGGATGCTGCTCTAGGGAGGTTCAGGACGACGAATGATGTAGATTTATGGACATACTTTTTTCCCTTTCTTCGCCCACTGTTCTTACGTGTGGCAGTAATATTTTTATTGGGTGATGAACCGACCTTTTACTCATTACTTTATTAGATTTATCAACTAGTACAGGTAATAAAATACCAGAGTTTTCCGACAACAGTGCACAAAATGGATATATTGCGAGGAAAGCACAAATTTCTAAGCTTAGAAACTTAAATATTTCACTTTTATAAAAGGAGCGGTTCTATATATGCATTTTGGAGTAAAAAAATTTATATTCTCTCTTGGATGTAGTGAAATAAGTCAAAATCCCTCATTAAGCTACCACGCTTCTTTTCTATTGTGAAGTAGTAGATAGTTGTTGCACTTCATCTTGGTTCTAAACGGCCTCTGGTTATCACAAAGGTGGTAAGGCTCTACTTACACAGTCCCCCCCAACCCCCTTTTTTCATAGGTGGGAGCCGCTCTTGGGATTTGGTCATGTTGTATGTATAAAAGGAGGGGCCCTGTGAACTGTATTTGTGAAAAGATTGGGAATCTGGCGGAGTATGCCTGCCACAGTAATGAATATTATAACTTACAAGTTTCAACCTTGTTGAGAAATCTCTAATAACTGAATGAGCAGAGGGAATTAGACCATTCCTAAACGACGCATCTAAAAATATACAAGCCAGCTACATAATGGTTACATAGAGACCTTTCCTCCATGCAGATTCAATGGATAAACATCGATTCTACTTCATACATTTGTTTTTTAATCTAACTTAAGTTTCTCTGTTAGATATGTAGGTTTTTGTACCCTGATGTGGTGGTTTTTCTGTGGTTTGCTTACTATATTCTGGCTTATTTATACACATTTTGAATTGTTAAGGTTCTTGTTTCTATTATTGTATCTGGGCTTTCGAGTCGAGTATCTTTGTTTGAGATGCAAATTATTTTCTCGATTTAGGTTTAAGTTTGTCGGTGTTCTCGTTTACCTTTTATCCTGGAGTCTGTGTGGGGAGAGTGCTTGGTCTTCTTCTTCTATGTTTCTGTTGATATGCTGAGAACTTTAATACTCTTACTCAACTTTCATTCCTATTGATACTATGGAGAATTCTTGTGGGAGCACTTGTATGTAGATTTAATGAAACTTATCAGGTTCTCTTACAAGCTTATTGTTCTTCACAACTTGTCGAAATAGCTCCTCAGTTTTTAACGATATATATTGCTAATTGCTTCAGATTAATCATTGATACTCATTTTGATGTCAAATAGCAAAGTTTTGAGAGGCCTCCTAAATGAGATTTCTCCGGAAAATGATGATGGATACGCTTGGGTTGCTAGTAGGTTTAAATTATTGTTGATGTATGTGCAAGTGCTTTCATCTCGTTGCACACGCCTAGTGCAATTGGTTCAGGTAACATTTCCTACTTCATTTCTTCAGACTTATTTCTTGTTGCCACTGACTTATTTCTTGTTGTCACTTCACACTGTGTACTTTGTCCATCTTCATTTCTCATGTTTTCACATTTGGCACTGACATGGGGGTTCAACATTTGTTAAGCCATAGGATAAGAAAGATCAGATGAAGAATATGCTTGATCCTTGTATTTCATTATTTATTGTCAATGGAAAGCAAAAGAAAGCATGTTTGACCAATGACTACATATATAAGCCATATGGTCAATCAATTCATCCGATTAGCAATTTCAAATTGAGCAGATTTTGTATTTATATTATGAAAAGCAGGACCAGACTCATAATTCATCTATTCTCCCCTGTCAACCTCGTACTAGATATAATTTTCGTAAGTATTTGAGAAAGAACACATGACGTAATGAATGTCATTTCCCAGTTTGACATAATGTGTATTATATGTCAGTAGTTTTCTTGTAGTGATGGTTGCCCTTTGATTGAAGGTGAATAGAAAATTCTATTATTATTAAGGATGTTTGATTCCCATGTCCTGTGGAGCAACAAATTTTATATTTTCTCGCCCTTGTATATAATATAATACATCAAAATGGCCCATTACACTTCTTATCTATTGTGATATGTGAACTAATAGTTAGTATTTGCACTTCATGTTGGGTCACTTCGTAAATATAAATAACCTCTCTGTTATCACTGGGGTAAGGTTGCATCCAATCCAACCTCCCCTAACCCCACTTATTCGGGAGCGTTTTAGAGGAATTGGGGCATGTTGTTGATGTTGTTGTTGATTATCAAGGATGTTTCATTTATTAGCCATGACAATTTGCAGACTATTACAAGTCAATTATTTCTCTCTTATTCAATTAGTTTGTTATATTATGACAAGTTTCAACCCTTCTTCTTAGGTTATTCAGGATGAATTTATCTCTGAAAGGATTGAAGTTTTCCAAGCTTCGGACAGTGACAAAATTCCTTATCCACTTTGGCACCTTCAAAATAATAGAACAGACTTGAAACACGATGCAGAGTTGAGAGAGAATGTTTCGACTTTAAAGGTTGGAACAACTTCGTGCATGCGCGAAATGTATCAGTATGCACGTGTAAGAGGGGTGCATGTATTAGAATCTGTAATGGATACTGCCTTATCGTCTGTCCGGAAGGAACACTTGCAAGAAGCTAGCAATGTATGAGTTCATCCCTGTATCTGCTTTTACTTTGCCTTTTTTTTTCCATGAAAGAAATGCCAATTATATCTTGTAATATACGGGTTAGTTTTATGTTTGAATTAGTTTGAGAAGCTCTATGCAGTTATTATTTTTGTTATCAGCTCTGTGTCGGTTACCAGTTATCTTATATGCATGGCATTTCCAGGTGCTCATGTTGTTCCCTCGGCTCCAACCTCTTGTAGCTGTTATTGGTTGGGATCTCTTGTCTGGCAAGACAATTCTTAGAAAGAAGCTGATGCAGCTTCTTTGGACTAGTAAATCACAAACTTTTCGATTGGAGGAATCCCAATTTTATAGTACAGAATCAGATAAGGTTTGGTTTCTTTAAATCCATTAACAATATCCCCAGGCAATATAAATATTCAGTATTATATCATTTGGTGACTAAAATTTTCATCCTGTTGTCTACCACTACCAGCATCAATGTATATGACTCGGAAGTTATCTTTTTTCCTCTTTGGTTAACAGGTATCTTGTATTGAACATCTTTGTGATTTATTGTGTTACAAACTTGATCTGGCTTCTTTTGTTGCTTGCGTCAATTCTGGCCATTCCTGGAGTCTGAAGTCCTCGTTGCTTTTGTCTGGAAAAGAATCTCTAGAAAGAGCAAGTGAAGACGTGCAATGGGATCCTTTTGTTGAAAACTTGGTATTGGAGAGGCTGTCTGTTCAGAGTCCAATTCGGGTATGCTGGGAGCTGCTATATTTCTCACATGTTGCAGCTTTACTTCGTAATCTTATTTCAGAATCATTATTTTGCTTTGCATGTGCTGCCATGGAATCCTAGTGATACATTATTGATTTATTGCCTATGGCATTTTTCTCTATTTGAATTGCTTTTGGTATTTGTACCGATAATTTTTTTGGGTAGAACACTAGGACCGTCACCTTGAAAAATCATCATTGATAGATATAAAAGAGAATAAGAGGTCCAATGCATGAAAAATAAAAATGAAATACAAATAAGCTTCAGGGCTTACCCCAGGTCAAATTTTTTTTTGGAACTCCAACGAATTTATTGAACTCATTTCTCAAAAAATTTAGATGGTTAAGGCTGTTTTCATTAAGTTCATTTTCTTATATGTATCACTCTGCAATAGCTATTGCTTGCTAATTAAAATGATGGATGCATGAATAAAGAATGCAGTAGATAGATTGAAATAAGAGAACATGATAGGAGATGTAAAGATATTGCCTAGCTACCCTATAGGTCTAATAATGAATCTAGTGGACTTCATCTCCTGTTTCTGTCTCCCTCTGAAATTTTCCTGGTCATGAGGTATCTAATGTGTTTATTACGCCACGGTTCCAGTGAAGGTAAGTCTTGTTTACATGCAGTTTGTTTCTCCGTTTATATCACAATTTTGTTAATGCATCTGCTTTTAGGTGTTATTTGATGTGGTTTCTAGCATTAAATTTCAAGATGCTCTCCAGCTGATCAGCATGCAGCCAATAACTTCTACTGATGCAGCTTGGAAGAGGTGAGCGTGATGCTCCATTGGAGTATAATTATGCAATTTCAGTTTCTGATGGCTGATGTTTAAATTTTAAAATCATATTCATCACAAAAAAAGTTGGTTACTTGCAAATCTAACTGAATCAAGTTTCATTTCCATTTTAGTTTTAATTACAGTGAACTTGACTTTGTACGTGTGTTTTGATATGTTTAAGTTTAGTAGTAACTATGGGTCAACTAACTACAAGGTGGCAAATTTGATATTTTGTCGAAGAGTGGATAAAGGTGAAATAAATAAGAAAAGTTCTCATTTTGGTGAAACAAACTAGAGTGGCAAGTAACTCTTTAAAAATTACATGAAGGGGTATGTCATATAGTAGGGCAAGTTTGTAATTGATGATTGTATAGATTGCCAAGGATGAGACGTGGACAAAAAACTAACTGACCCTTTGGTAGCTGAAACTTCGATAATGGTCTCATCTCTATCTTCATAATTTTATTTTACAGATTATAGTGCAGTGTTAAGTTATGATTTGATGTGTATATATATTCATAAATAGACACAGTTTCATCATCATGGTTCTTTATGATGTTAGTATTCACAATGTTTTTTTACTTGTCATCCTAGCACAATTTTCTTGTTTCTTTTTAGTTGTCATTTGACACTTTCTTGGTGCATTTATGTTTCTTTTTCCCATTATATCCCTCGACATCAGATGTCTGTGAACCATTTTTTCTTAATATTGCATGAGAATCCGGTACATTTTCAAGGTTTCATTCTCCTATAGATGAGGGTATACAAGTGAAAAAACAACATTTCTTAATTATTGTGTCAAAATGTAGAACGACAAGTAAAAATAACGGAGGGAGTATTATATTGAGGATTGCAAGAGTTCATTGAGTTTAGGGGACAGTCATTTGCTCAAATGAAGAATTGTTTATAGTAAATTTGATGCTTCTATATATATTTACATGCTTATTAATCCCAAATAATTATTTACTAGGATGCAAGACACTGAGTTGATGCACATGCGATATGCTCTGGAGGCTTCTGTTCTTGCTCTAGGTGCAATGGAAAAGGCAATGCCAAATGATGCTAAAAATGATCAAATAGTATTCTGCTATTTACAAGACCTGAAGGGTCATCTTGATGCTATTAGTAACATTCCACGGAAGGTTATGGGCGCTTCACATTCCTTACATAATTGGTTTCGATCACTTGTTGGCATACAATTTGCTTTTTTTCTTCTTCTTTTATTCTTTGTACATTCTTTTTGTAGTTTAATTCGTGTCCAATCATTTTACAAGGATGTACAACTACTAGAAGGGGAATATACTCTGTTAATAAATGCCAGAAGTCGGAATGTAGAATAAGTATACACACATATAAGAACATGTATTGCACTAGTGCTTCCTGTGATGTTTTCCCTATGATGCTAAATTTTGAGGAATTGATCACTGAATAAATAAAGAAAAACCCACGTGCTTAAAGAATTTATATGTTAAGGTGAAGTGGAACTGATGATGGTAGATAATTGAGTTCCAAGATTGTTCTTCAAATCGATAGCTGCTTGAAGGGGGTTTGTGACCAATAGACACAAAGAAGGCAAAGTATAAGCTACTATTGTGACCAATAGACACAAAGAAGGCAAAGTATAAGCTACTAAAACTTACATTCTAGACCAATATCATGAAGGATACTATGTTAACGGTGAAAATCTGACTTGTTAGACATATGCTACTGGGATTACCCAGAAGGTGACAGCTTATATGTAAGCTTCCGGCAAGAAAGATTAGATTTGGAGCTTCTGCTGTACCCTTACTTATAAGCTGTAGGAAATAGCTTTGTTATTCCTTTTTCTAATGCATTGATGTACTGATGTACCCTTACTTCTGTATGTATGTTTATGCACTATATGTGATGTCATAATATAATACGGCAACATAAAATGTTAACTTGAGGTAGTTATCTGAATACAGCATCGGCATACTTAATAGCTCTTGGTTGGCTTTCTGAAGATTATTATGTTTTTAATTCTGTAATGTTATTTACTGGCCATGACCTTTGTTTCTCTTTCTTATACTGTTGATTTTGATGCAGATAATGATGGCAAACATTGTGATGTCACTCCTATACATGGATAATCTCTCACTGAATATCACCTCTTCTGGTCCACCTGGAGGGATTTCTGAACTGTCCAATGCCTCTGTTTTGGAAGAAGCTCATGCCACATACAATGAAGATGGTAACACGATGGTAATATCGTTTACTGGGAAATTGCTTGACATTTTACGACAGAATGTTCAGTCAATAACACTCGGTGAGGAGAATCTTGTGGAAGTAAACCTGTCTGCTGGTGGTAAGCAAGCCTTGGAATGGAGAATCTTGAATGCTAAGAGTCGCATTGAAGACTGGGAATGGCGTCTGTCAATTTTGCAAGGCCTCCTTCCATTGTCTGAGCGTCAGTGGAGATGGAAAGAAGCTCTGACAATATTACGTGCAGCTCCTTCAAAATTACTAAATCTGTAAGTCTTGTTTGTCTTTATCTGTAATTGCTATTTTTATTTCATGCATGTTCAGAAAATGACATTATTCTCTGACATCCTGAAAATGAAAGAATGGCATCAAAGGTGATGGAGTCTCAGATGGTTTCCTTAAGTTATCATTTTTTATAGAATGCCATTTTTGTCTAGTCTTTCCTTCTTCAGTTTGTTTCCATCTTGACATTGTATACGTTGAGTAGTTAACAAAAGGTCATTCAGATCGATAGATTTTTCTGATAATATGCTGCATGCAGGTGCATGCAAAGAGCAAAGTTTGACATCGGTGAAGAGGCTGTTCATCGGTTTTCATTAACTCCTGAAGATAAAGCTACCCTTGCATTAGCTGAATGGGTAGATGGTGCCTTCAAGAAAGCTTCGGTATGATGTTAACCATCATATTTCTTTCAAAAGAATACCAGAGTTTATTGTAGTAACCTATTTCTTTCCTTCTCCTGGATACTTCGCAGGTGGAGGATGCTGTATCTCGTGCTGCTGATGGGAGTTCTTCCATTCAAGAATTGGATTTCTCTACTCTGCATACTCAATTAGGTCCTTTAGCCGCAGTATGTGCTTGCCCTTTTAATTTTTAGCACTTAGTCTTTAAGGTAGAGGCTACATATGGGATGTGGCTGATACGCTGGCTGCCTCTTGCAGACCTTGTTATGCATAGATGTGGCTGCAACATCTGCTAAGTTTGTAGACATGTCCTCTAAACTTCTCAAACAGGTAAGGAGATCTCATGGATATGATTGGATACTGACCGATCTCTCATACTTCTTCCGCCTCCTCTTTTATTTCTTGGCTTTCTAAGAAGTCTTTCTGGTGCTAACTATATCTATACAGCCTTCATCCGGTTTTGTTAGGGTCATTTGCCATTGTACAAATTCATCTCACATTTTTGAAATCTCCTTGATTGCATGCTCTTTCATTTTGGTTAAAGGTATCTCCTAAAATTGAAGTCTCCCTAAGAAAAATGTTGTTTTGGGAGTATTAAAAGTGGTGGCCATCTGTGTTTAGCTTATTATTTTATACGAGTAGATGATAACAGTGAGTACAGACTGTCACCTTGAAATACTTTTTGTGTGCCCAACTCTTAAAAAATCCAAGGTTAAGTGTGTCCTGGAAAAAATTCTAGGGTGGGTGGCCTCATGGAAAGTCTTCTCATGGAGCGCATGAGTGAGGACTTAAACATGTTGGAAAGACTTGTGGTGGTTTGTGAGACTAATCAATCAGATCCAATAGCATACGGGCCGTGGGGTTCTTGGGTGGGCATTACACAAATATCCTAAGAACTGTCTTATTTCAATATCCTATTATATAGAACATTTTATTCAACAGAGAACCAATCACTTCTCTTGGCGCATATGTTTTTCTTGTTACGGTTCTTATTAGTAAGTGAAATTAGGAGGATATTACTCGCAATGACGAGGTCCCGGGTTCGAGTCCTTGCAATGACTAGGACCGAGTTTATAAAAAAAAACTATCAAAGACAAATTGATTCTGGGCCTACACAAACATTATTATAAGCAGTTATTATGTTGATCAAGTCTTTGTAAGAGCTTCATCATTCTGTAATATGCAGGCTCAGACTATGCTTTCTGAGATCTATCCTGGTGGTGCTCCAAAGACAGGGTCTACTTATTGGGATCAGGTTCATGAAGCAGCAATAATTTCTGTTGCAAGGCGAGTGCTCAAGAGATTACATGAGTTTCTGGAGCAGGTATAATTTTAACATTGTGTTTTATCAGTGTATCTTCAACAGCAATGGGTGCTGTCGGTGTGTGGGCTTGAGTTGTAGTAGTCTGAAATGATTTCTACAGATGTATGCCTTTGTGCTTACATCTGAGCAGTGTTCTTATAATGTTTCAAAAATGGAGATCATGAAGATTGAAGATTCTGTGGCACATTGCAAGTTTTTGTAGTTATGATTCTCTGAAATTTGAGCCTTGGGAATGCTTAAAATGATGCAATAATTCCAGTATAGATTACTTATTATTGTGGAGTTCCTGAAATTATTCCTTGTGTGGAAAAATTATTAATCAGTTGAAATCTTTAATTTTCAAAGTACAATATTTATTGCCTTGCTGTTTTTCATCTTTTGGATTTAGATTCAGAATGTTATACACTATTTGTTTCAAGTCACATGATATTCAGTTATACACTATAGCAATTAGAGCAAGTGACATATCAGTATCTTCTTTGGCGGTCCTTTTATATATTTATGATGTATCTCCTTTCATATATGTCAACCGGAATGTGGTATACCTTATTGAGTTTGTTATGTTATAAACTCTGTATCTATCTGTTGCAGGATGAAGCACCAACTCTCCAGGCAATTTTTTCTGGAGATACGAGTTTATTCTCAAAGGAGTTGCAAAGTAATGGGAATAAGGAGCGAGCTCTTGTTATGCTCCATCAAATGATTGATGATGCACACAAGGGTAAACGTCAGTTTCTTAGCGGTCAGTGGTTGCTTGTATTTTTCTTTTATTTTGTCATTTTTTGTTGTTTCTCCGTGATAAATAGCTCTAGTATCCTGTTCATCGATCTGGATTGTGGAAGACAGTTGTTTTTCAAAATCTTCTATTTGAAATTAGCGGCAAGCTTCACAATCTTGCTAGAGCTATTGCTGATGCAGAAATTCAGAAAGATAATGGAAAAGGTGAAGGTTCATATCCTCATAAGAAAGGGGTTATAAGTCATGATAAGAGTGGGATAATTGGCCTTGGATTGAGGATTAGTAAACAATCAGGTGTTTCTCATGCTAGCAAGAATATTGCCAATCCCACCAACTATGAAGTCAAAGATGCTGGGAAGAGACTGTTTGGTCCCATTGTTTCGAAGCCTACCACACTTCTTTCACAATTTATTCTCCATATTGCTGCCGTTGGTGACATAGTGGATGGCACCGATACGACTCATGACTTCAACTACTTCTCGCTTGTGTATGAGTGGCCAAAAGATGTAAGGTTATGTTTCCTTAATTCATTCAGCAAAATTGTATCTACATAAGTGTTACAGCATTACCAGTAAACATAATCCACTTGTTATCGGAAGTACTTTCATAGAGTGATAAAAAATCTGTGATTTGAGCAAAATTTGATTTTTCTAAACTAGCACTCTCAAAGAACAAGCTTATTGAACTACCTCCCTTTTTTCCTCATAACTTGTCACATGATGCATAACATTGTTAGTAGGACTATGGCTTTTTCCTGGACAGAATGACTGTCCTCCTCAGGCCCTTACTTTTTGTCGATTTAATATGAAACATACGTAAGGAAGCATTCTATTTATATTCAATGACAGTGGTCTTAAATGCTAAGTCTAAATTAAAGAGTTAATTCTGGATATAAAAACAAATGTATAGTTTGGGGCATGATATAACTTCTCTTAAAAGTATGTTCTGGGATGTCAGCGGTCATAATGCTAAACAGTTTCTTGGATATTTTATATACTCATAAGGTATACTAGAAAAATCATTTTTTGGCACTTAGTGTCACAAGTTAAAATTGTACCAAACCAATACTTGGGCTTGTGAACCCCTTGAATGAAAAAGAAATGTTGAGTATTCAAATGATGTTGGAAATTCAATATGTCATCTTTTAAATTGATCAGAGAAGGTCTATGTTTCACGTGGTTGTGTTGATTTTCTTTTTCAAAGATAAGTATAGTATGTGTTCATTATTTTTTTAACTCATCTAATTTATACCTGGATCCATAATATTAAAAATTTGTAATTCTTAATTTTTCGTGTTATATGACCCATTCATCAGGCGTAGAGCTTGTTGCATTGTCGGTAATTATATGCCTTGCTGCTCTATTCACTATTGTGAATTTGTCTTAGAATCTGAAGCAGACGCCTCGATGATTGATGTGCATGAATTAACATGACGGTTTCTTTGCATCTTGCTGTTATATTCACTTGATTAATCTCTTGGTTACAGTTGTTGACTCGTCTCGTTTTTGAGAGAGGAAGCACTGATGCAGCTGAAAAGGTAGCAGAAATTATGTCTGCAGATTTTGTTCATGAAGTTATATCTGCATGTGTACCACCTGTATATCCTCCAAGATCAGGCCGTGGCTGGGCTTGCATTCCCGTCACTCCTACATGTCCCAAGAATTACCCTGAAGCTAAAGTACTCTCCCCTTCTGCTAGGGAAGCTAAGCCAAATTGCTTCAGACTTTCCTCAGCCAATCTTGGAGTTCCTCTGTACCCTTTGCAGTTAGATATAGTGAAGCATCTTATCAAGTTATCCCCTGTGAGGGCTGTCTTAGCATGTGTATTTGGGAGTACTATATTGTATCGGGGGAGTGGGCCTATTATAACAAGTTCATTAGATGAGGGGCCAGCACAGACACCTGATGCCGATAGGTTATTTTATGAGTATGCGCTCGATCAGTCTGAGAGGTTAGTTTTGGTTACTACTCCCTCCATCCTAATTTATAGGTCCCATTTGCTATTTTGGGAAGTCCCAAAACACATTCCCCTTTTGACCAAATGTTTGTAGAAGAAATGGAGGGAAATTCAAGTATGAGAGACAAATTTGAAATTTTATTAAAATTTGTGCAAAGTCAAATGGGGCTTAGAAATTGGGATGGAGGGAGTATTTTTTAGTTTCTATCATGTCTTTAGATTGGTCTGTTTAGTTCAATTTTTATGCTTTTTTATTCAGGTTCTCTACATTGAATCGTTGGATACAATTTCAGAATAATCTTCATCAAGTTTCTGAGTTTGCTGTCATGTCTGACCAGAAAGTTGATGATACTGAAAGTAAGCATGAGACAAAATTCTCTACAAAGAGATTGCGCGAACATGATAGTGATACTGAACCAGAGGTTGATGAGGTTTCTTCTAGCAATAACACCTCCAAAATGCTGCAAAAGGTTACAGACAAATTCAATATGCCATCGGTGCCCATGCATACTTCTGCAGAGTCATCTGCTGAACATGATTCAACCGTTTTCCTTTCTATTGATTGGGAGGATGAAAGGCCTTACGAAAAAGCAGTAGAACGGTATTGGACTGATCGCATAGTATTTCATACATCTTCTTTGTGATTCATTACATTATTCTGAAATTTGGTTATCTTGTTTCCTTCCTTATGAGTTTCCAAGTCTTCAGTCATAGATAAAACTTATGACTAGTGTGGTCATTTGTGTCCAGATTATAGTAGATTTATGGCTGAGTTAAGATTGGTAGTGTAATCACAATTCTGGGGAACTATTCTGCAGCCCGAGTCTTGCAAGTTGTTAAGAAGAAATGATAGCTAATTGTTCCTTTTCTTATAGATTGTCTTAATTTTTTACAGTTTAATCGATGAAGGAAAACTGATGGATGCTCTAGCACTCTCAGATCGGTTCTTGGGTAATGGAGCTTCAGACCGGTTGCTTCAGCGTCTAATTGAGCATGGTGAAGAAGACAATTCTTTCTCAGGTCAATCTCAAGGTTATTCTGGACAACCCTTCTGGAGCCGCAGCTGGCAATACTGCTTGAGGTTAAGAGATAGACAATTGGCTGCTAAACTAGCTTTGAAGTAAGCCAACTATTCTTGTAGTGTTCATTATCTTTGTAAGACTAATAGCTTTTGTTTCGGTACTTTGGTTATGCTTTCTCTGATCAAATATGTAAACTCTACATTGCTTTAATAAGCTTTATGTGATTGTGGAAATGCTGTTGCTTGATTTATTGCAATTTATTTGTCAGGATATTCGTTTGGCTGATAGGTTGTCCTTAGGATGTTCGTAGGGCTAGAAAATAATGAATTATTTATGGGACGACTCTTGTAGAAAATCTGGACATTGGTTCTATTTATGCTGCTATATTTTATTAGTCTATATTATCTTTACCACTAACAAAACTTGTTCTTCACATTAGCTCACTGCTCCATCTCTCCTTGAGTAGTATCATAACCCTTATTCACTCGTATACCATTCACAGCATATCTTTCTTCTTTAGATATTTGCAAAGATGGGATTTGGATGCTGCTTTGGATGTTCTCACTATGTGCAGCTGTCACCTGCCTGATAGCAATCCCATAAAAGATGAGGTATCTAAAGTTTGGTCCTTTGTGTATCAGTCAAAGCTGCTTGGAGCTTGAACTTTTGTTTAATGTGTTTTTACCCAAATGAATATCACAACTATGTATACTTTCGTTGGAAGTCAGATAGATTGAACTGCTTTCCCTTGATTAGGTTGTTCAAAAGAGGCAGGCTCTTCTGAGGTACAAACATATATTATGTGCAGATGATCATCACAACACCTGGCAAGAGGTGACTTCCTATGTTGATTCAAATTTAATACTCCTTCCAGTTTTTTTTAGATGTCATCCTAGCAAACAAAAATTGTTTTAAAATACTTGTCACTTTGAAATTCCAATGCAACATTTGATTGATTTTTACTTTTAAGCGACTATTTAATGTATATGTAATAAAAGCTTCTAATACCAATATATTCATTAAATTGTTATTTGATTCATTAAAATGTCATTAATTATTAATTGATTCTTAATTGACGTGAAAATTGCTAGGATGACAACTAAAAAAACCCGGAGGGAGTAATAAGATTACTAGCTAAGTTTGCATCTCTTTCATGAGATACGTTATTCTTTTTTTATACTCTGTTGATTCTTATGTTCAATCAAATACCAAATAATTTAGGTTGAATCAGAGTGCAAGGAAGACCCTGAAGGCCTTGCGCTTAGATTAGCTGGGAAGGGTGCTGTTTCTCCTGCTCTAGACGTAGCTGAAAGTGCTGGACTTTCTGTTGAACTCCGGAGGGAACTAAAGGGTCGTCAACTTGTGAAGCTTCTTACTGCAGATCCTCTAAGTGGAGGAGGCCCTGCAGAAGCCTCTCGTTTCCTGTCATCGCTTCGTGACACTGACGACGCTTTGCCTGTCGCAATGAGTGCAATGCAGCTTTTACCAAACCTTCGGTCAAAACAGCTTCTTGTAAGTGGTTTATTTATCTTGTCATAATTAAAAAGCTATCAAGTGTTAAGCTGTCCTATTTTAAGCAGGGACATCTTCTTTCACATGTATTATGTATAGGTTCACTTTTTCCTAAAGAGGCGAGATAGTAATTTGTCAGAAGCTGATGTTGCCCGGCTGAGCTCATGGGCCTTAGGCCTGCGAGTCCTGGCTGCCTTGCCATTACCCTGGCAGCAAAGATGTTCTTCTTTGCATGAACACCCTCATCTGATCCTGGAAGTCTTACTCATGAGGAAACAATTACAGTCAGCTTCTCTGGTAAAACCTTGAGTAGATAATGTACTGAATGCCTTCTTTGTATCCCTGCCTTGACACTGATTGTGTCTAATGCCTTTCCAGATTCTTAAAGAGTTCCCTTCTCTTAAAGATAATAGTCTAGTTCTTGCATATGCAACCAAAGCTATAGCAGTCAGTGTCAGTTCCCCATCCAGGGAGCCAAGGATATCAGTCGCTGGTCCTAGGGCGAAGCAGAAGTCAAAAGCAGGTACTCCTACGAGGTTGAATTTTACTAGCAGCCTAAGTAACTTGCAAAAGGAAGCACGCAGGGCATTCTCGTGGGGGCCTCGCCATACTGGAGAAAAGACCGCTCCAAAGGATACTTACAGGAAGAGGAAAAGCTCTGGATTATCACCATCTCAAAGAGTCACGTGGGAGGTAATGGCAGGCATCCAGGAGGATCGTGCTTCATCATATTCAGCTGATGGGCAAGAACAGCTCCCAACCGTATCAATATCTGATGATTGGATGCTTAGTGGTGATCCAGGCAAGGACGAAGCTGTTCGTTCTTCACATAGATATGAAAGTGCCCCTGATATAGTTCTCTTTAAGGTATGGTGGAGTGTTGCTAGTAATTGGGATATTTTCTCTGCAGAAGACGCAAATGAATTATTTATTTGTCCTCTTTCTCTTTACTGTTAGGTAATATGTTCCCTGTTTTTTATAGAGAATGGTTGATATCACATGTGGTCTCCTTGGAATTTTCTTATAGAGAATTATGAGATTTCATTTTGCATCATGTGTTCTGGTATGATTGAGTTAATGAATATTTTCTTATAGTGAATTATGAGATTTCATTTTGTGGTGGATACAGATGTACATATCTTAAGGAAAATGCCAATTTCAAATTGAGCATACCTTAAATGAACATGCATGGATAATTAACACAATGACTACATCAGTCAGTTCTAGTGAAATTAAGTAGAGAAAATTTGTGGTTGTGAACCGATTGGTTCGTTGATTTCTTCACTTCAGGAAACCCATCTGCCTGAAACATAATTGAAGTAAATTGTGGGAAAATATAATTTCTTCTGCATTTCATTTGAAGTTGTGCTTTCTCTAACTTCTTTGCTGGATGGATGTCTGATTTTAAGTGAATCAACTATACTACTAATGCAGATTGCATGACCATCTTATAGGCACTACTTTCCTTATCTTCCGATGAAGTTGCTGCTGCTAAAGGCTCTTTAGATTTGTGTATCAGTCATATGAAAAAGGTGTTAAATTCGCAACAAGTACCAGAAAGTGCGTCTATGGAAACTATTGGACGAGCATATCATGCGACAGAAACTTTCGTCCAGGTTTGCCTTAAAGAATATGGCTGATATTTATTTGACTTAAAAGGTCCAAGTAATTAGATAATCAATAAATTGATCTTTGGTTGTAGGGCTTGCTGTTTTCTAAGTCCTTGCTTCGCAAGCTTTCTGGTGGCCTCGACTTATATAGTAATTCCGAGAGAAGTAAAGATGCAGATGAGGCATCATCAGATGCTGGGAGTTCAAGTGTAGGAAGTCAATCGACTGATGAGCTTTCTGAAGTTCTTTCACAAGCTGATATTTGGTTGGGGAGAGCAGAGTTGCTTCAAAGTCTTTTAGGATCTGGGATAGCTGCCTCTCTTGATGATATAGCTGATAATGAGTCATCTTCACATCTTAGGGACAGGTTAATCAAGGAGGAACGTTATAGCATGGCTGTATATACATGCAAGAAGTGCAAGGTAAATTTGTAATAAGCTTGTTCTGGTTCAGATCTCTGCTTTAAAATGTATAACAAATGTATTTTGTTGAATTACTTCAGATTGATGTTTTTCCTGTTTGGAGAGCATGGGGGCATGCTTTGATTAGGATGGAGCATTATGCACAAGCTCGTGTAAAATTTAAGTAAGCTACATTAATTTCTTGGTGCCCATCCATGTTCTAGACATAATGTGTAAAGGTGGTCAACAAATGGATGCTATTGCCTATTAGTACCTTAAAAAGAGCTG
Organism: Lithospermum erythrorhizon; assembly: GCA_019722365.1. NCBI lineage: Eukaryota > Viridiplantae > Streptophyta > Magnoliopsida > Boraginales > Boraginaceae > Lithospermum > Lithospermum erythrorhizon. The sequence goes on from JADFUC010000750.1 coordinate 1,950,448, forward strand.
GATTTAGCTTGTGGTAATGTGGAACCTTTTCCATGCTGGGTCCTATGTTCAATTCTCGCCAAGGGGATGAGGGTTCATATTCATATCGCTCCTCCCCCCCTCTTTCCAAATAGTACTAACGAAATTGAAGGGAAATGCAGGCTCATAAATGTTGTTTGTTAGAGTTATGGATATGGTTGCTTACAACTAATGTCATTGTGTATAGGCAAGCGCTCCAGTTACACAAGGAAGATCCTGCACCTATAATTCAAGAGATCATTAATACGATTGAAGGGAGCCCACCAGTTGATGTTTCATCTGTCAAGTCTATGTAAGACCATGAAAATTTCATTTGTGGGGATGTTTTTTTAGACAGATTATCATTTTTGCCATTTTTATATTTCCCCGGAACAAGTTGGATACCTGTGCTTTATGTTTGCATTGGCTATCACCATGCCTACTTATAAGAAGCAATAATTGACAGAGAAATATTTATCTACATTAATCTCATCTATCTAATGATGCAGGTATGAGCACCTGGCTAGAAGTGCTCCGTCAATATTAGATGACTCTCTCTCTGCAGATTCATATCTCAATGTTCTGCACATGCCATCCACATTTCCACGTTCAGAGAGATCCAGGCGGTCTCAAGATACTCCTGATGACAACTCTGTACAGAGTTTAGACCTGGAAGAAAGACCTCGTAGTAATTTGGACAGTGTTCGATATGTTGAATGCTTTAACTATCTACAAGAAGTAAGCCCAACCTATCAATTTATATTTTAAATTCACACTCCATATCCAAATTCATTTTCCTTTCCCATCCACTTGTTTGGTGTGCATTTTATTCTCCTTCTATTTGTGTAGTTTGTGGAACTGATATAGTTGAGTCAACCTGTTTCTTCATGTCTCCCTCTGAAATGGAAGGGCTTAAAGATGAACATTTTTACAAAAGGCTTCAAAATTGCAGGAGCTTGATATAGCTTTTAGATTAGGCAACCACCCTTCTTGAGATAACTTTGGGGTATAAACTCTTCTTGGGCACCTTATATGAGCAATTTCGGAGTCCAAGTTATAAGGCCATGATGCTTAGAAGCTCAATTTGCTCTGTTTGAAAATCCTCTCACATCAATGATTGTTTCTGGATGTTCAGGGCCATGCTTCTTTTTATTCCATCTATTGGTATGGCTATCCATACACAAATTTCAATGGAATGCAGTTCAATAAAATTTTGCTTGTATAAGATATGTTATCTTTGAAGCTCCAGCGTTGTTTAAACACCTTAATTTGAAATCTTATTTTATTAATAAAACAAGAAGCTGGAGGATGGGCCCCAATTTAAAAGTTAATACCATGTTATAAAAAATCAGATTATTGTTTGGGTCCTAAGAAGTAAGAACTGATAATTCTTGATGTAAGGATTGCATAATCTGAAAGTTGCTTGAAAATTTTGAAGAATGAGGCTTTTTATTTGTTTGCAAAATGCTCATTTTGAGTTGTCTGTTATATATTCCTGTTCTTCATTTCCCGAGTAGAATATTTTGTACACCAATGGAAGTAAGTTTCGGCCCAGTCCTTGCTCTTATCTATTTCTGTAACTTTTGAATTACCACTATCGGAGAAGATAGCCTGTCCATTATTCACATTCTTTCTTCCTTGTAATCTGAAATTAGACATGTTGTATCATCTACAATGCAGTATGATCGTCAGCAGTTGCTGGCCTTCATGTTCAGGCATGGGCATTATGCGGATGCGTGTTTATTATTCTTCCCACCAGATTCTGTTCCTCCACCTCCTCAGCCATCTTTACTGGGAACAGCTGCATCAACTACGTCCCCTCAGAGAACAGAGCCTTTGGCCACGGACTATGGAACTCTTGAAGAATTATGTGATTTTTGTGTTGGTTATGGCGCAATGCCTGTTTTGGAGGAAGTAATGTCAACTAGAATGTCAAATGCCATGTCATGTGGTCCAGCAGTATATCAGAACACTGTTGCAGCACTTGCTCGCATTTGTTTGTTTTGTGAAACTCATAAGCACTTCAATTATCTATACAAGTTCCAGGTACAAATTTTTTTAGCCTCATTTTTTCCATTTATTATGGAGTGTAGTATGCATTTTTGGGGTTTATTAGAATGCTATAATGGTAGAGGTGATGATCTGAGAGAGTTGGATATTATGAATTTCAAGTTTAAATAAGTCAGTCTTTTCTGTTAAACATTGACCTTTTTTCTATTTTGCTATTATATTGTTTATCATTGGGATTCTGATTGATCCAGTGACTTGTTAATTTTGTAATCAAATTCTGTCATGTATTGAGCACAGGTGATCAAGAAGGACCACGTTGCAGCAGGACTTTGTTGCATTCAGTTGTTTATGAATTCTTTCATCTTAGAAGAAGCGATACAACATCTGGAAAATGCCAAGGTTTGTCGTTCAAATAGTTACTTATGTACATATCTGGAATAAGGATGAGGTTTTCTCTGTCTCTAACTGAAATTATTCACGATCATGTGCAAGGAGCCTAACATATTTTCATATTCTCACAATCGATATCAGTGTTCGATAATCAATTTTTAATACAAATGAATTAATTGTTTGTTAAGGAATAACCAAGTGACATGAAAGTTGAATATCCCTACTTTGAGCTTGTACAATTAGGATAGGAAGTATGATGTCTGGGCCCTGGGGACCTCTCTCATCAAGTGCGCTGTACATGTGTATGTTGGATCAGCAGTAGATATGTTATCCACCCTTGAAGTTCTATACGAGGAATGTATCATTTCATCAACTTCAGTTTAGTTCTTATTGCCCATATCCTGAGGGTGATTCTTTTGTTTGTGCCCTCTATATGATGCTGTTGCGTAACACATCTTGCAATAGTCCTTTCTATAATTTTGATATTTTTTCTTCGTGATTTACCTGAAGAAGCCTCACATTGTTAGATTGGTGATCCTGTCCATTGACTCACATTTTGAGGCACGCCTGATCTAGAATTAGAGGTTATGTATATTACATTTCATTTATTACATTCGTCACTGATTCCCACTTGTGGCACAGATGCATTTTGAGGAAGGTTTATCAGCTCGGTCCAAGGCAGGAGATTCAACTAAGGTTGTCACAAAGGGTATCCGAGGAAAAAGCGCCTTTGAAAAACTTAGTGAAGAAGGCCTTGTTAAGTTTTCTGCTCGCGTTTCCATCCAGGTACTGGAACCAACTGGACATAAACACCAACCTAAACCTTGAGTTTCTGCCAAGCCTGTTTTGATTACTTCATCTAGAGTACATATTTTGTGTTCCAAGTGTATCTTGTCTTCACCATATTAAAAAAATTCAGGAACATTTACAAATGAATATCAACATCAATATGCATATGCCCCAGGCTCCCGCCTAAGCATTGTAAAAGTGGGTCGGATAGTATGCAACCTTACCCCTGTAACCCTGTAATAACAGAGGCTAGGCTGTTTCCAAATTGACCCAGGAGTGAAGTGCGAACACCATCTACTACTTCACAATATATAACAAGCGTAGGTAGTGTAATGAACAAGCGTAGGTAGTGTAATGAGTCATTTTGATTTATTCCATTATATCCAAAAGTCAGAGAACATAAAATCTTTGACTCCATAGGTCATGGAAACAACATTTACAAATAAATATACTAATAAATATTTGTACATAGTCATTTAATGCTACATTATCATCTTTGCAAAGAAAACTTACTGGGAAGCTCTAATTTTGTTTGATATCTTGGTTATCCTCCACTTTTTTAACCATTTACTGAAAGAAAAACATTAAAATATGGATTGTGGAATATACCTGTCCCTTTAATATACATTAGGTTTAATATATTCCAATTAAACTCTACCAATTAATTTTGAGGAATAAAGCAATACTCATAAGTATACCCACCTCTCTTTCTGTCACCCAACCCTATTTCTCAAAACTATCCTACGGAAAAAGGTGATGCTAATTTCAGGATACTTGTACTTTAACATCTTAAGTTTAATATTACATGTCCCCTGACTTACAGGTTAATGTGGTGAAATGCTTTAATGACATGGAGGGACCTCAGTGGAAGTATTCCCTTTTTGGAAATCCAAACGATCCTGAAACATTTAGGTTCGTGTCAGTCTGACTTTTCTCCATTCATTGCTAGTGTATTATCATCTTTAAATACTACTGTATAATAAGCACCAGAAGCTAATTAGGTTTATGATTTAACTTGACTAGAGTTGAGGTGTTACCTGTTTAGTGGAGTGAAAGTTAACAATATTTTTCAACCGGTGGTGGTCCTTGATGCATAACCTTAAGTTCAGCCTCTAGGATCATTAACCCCCATGATCATTGATGGTGATCTTATTGGTTAAGAATATAAAGGCATGAAAATAAAAGAATTGAAGAACTATTCTAAAGGGTAAAAAGCGGATTAAAAAAACTCTTGCTCCTGTCCTACTATAGTCTGGTGTAACAAGCACAAGAATATTCATGAATCCAGACAATGACAACCAGATAGCATGAACAATAGGGATGATGTTTCCTTTAGGCTGCAGCACATTTTCAGAGTAGGTGATAGAGATTAGGTTAATCAAATGAGGGAGAAAGGAGGAGGGAGGTGGCGTCACGAGGTGGTGTGGTCGTGGTGGTAGCTATGGTAGAGCAGAAGTTTTAACCATTTGAACAAGTCCACCCATGAGACTTCTCCCTGAACCTGCTATGGTTCTTTATCGATTCAACTACCTACCATTCTTCCCAAATTGAATCCATTGCCTTCTATACACTTAGCATGAAAAGGTGAATTGTTATTGGTGGAAAAAACTTGATGAGTTATAATTTAACTTCGCAAGTGCACGAATCGTACAATAGTATAGCGAGGGTCGAACCACAGAGAGTTGATTATTTAATTTGATTACACTAGTTAAACTATCCTAGAAAGCAATTTAATAGGAATTGGATTTTTAGAGTAATTAAACTAAAAATAAATAATTAAAGAAGTAAAATATATATTTTTATTACATGGGAAGATTTCATCAATACACCAAGTAAACATTTATCATCTAAATTATTCGTTATTTCTTGGTTCGATTACTAAAGTCCGGTACCGCTCGGTGCTCTGCTATTTGCTGTTTCTAAATTAACTAAAACAATATTATTCTATCATGTTTTAATTAATCTAAACACAAAGCACAAGATAATCTATCAACCAATTGCTATTGCACATTTTCATGTAAATACCCTAATCATTCATTATTTTCTCAGATACATTTTTCCATACTTACGTGGCTTAACAATAATACTGAGATAAAATTACGCACAATGAGTAACACAAGAATTAATATGACTGAAAATAAAGATAAATAAATGTAAAGCATTCAAAGTATATGATTACTTCAAATTTCCAACAATTTTGGGATTAAAACATAATTGAAAACATAATTAAAAAGGTACGAAAAGAACCGATTCAGGAATAATGAAACGATCAAACTCCACACCAAGATTTAGTAGTAAGTTGTTGTTGGTGTGTTTATTTCTTGTTCAAGGCCTTTCGGCCAATTGAGTGGAGAACAAAGAGCTGCCACTTCTCTTTTCACATTCTTCTTTTATAGGTGTCAAGCTTCGACCTATTTTAGTTCGTAATTAACTCGTCTTCAATTAATTATTTCGGACTTCTTCAATTAATTTCTTTTTCTTTAATTTGTCCGGACATTCACAACTTTCATAAAATATTCCTGCAAAAATACAAAGATCAATAATTATCACGTATTTGTCACCTAGACAATAAAAATACACTAAATATATCAATTTAAACACAATAATATCCCTCAAAATACGTGACAAATATACACTAATCAGTGGTATAGAAATGTCAACTGGTGGTGGTGATTGTGATTTAAGTTTCGGTTATGTATACCCAAAAGCACATTTTCTGCCTTTTTGTGTATCTCATTTGATTAGTGTATAGCCAGATGCAAAGTTTAAACAATTGAAATTGTATGGGGTGTATGAGTATGTATACTCGCAACACCACTGACATCTAGAAACAGGAAATGAGTGACAATTAGACTCATTCTCTTCTATTGAAATTTCTGAGTATTTACACTCAACAACACTTCTGCTAAACAACACATTCTCAAAACAGTTTTTTTTTTCTTTCTCAAAACAGTATATAACAAGAAATTACAGAATTTAAGACTTCAGGTTCTGAGCATATATACTGAAAATTTCAATGCTGATGGATATCCAGAAATTTGACCTAGTTAACTTCATCAAGTGCTAGCTCCTCTCTCACTGCAAAGTACACATCAGTGTTTAATGTAGTTGCGGTTGTAGATATCATTTTTGTTTGCACCACTCTGGTGGCTGATCAGGTCAGAATTTTGTTGATGGCTGAAGGAAGTTGCCGTGGTGGGCACACAGGCTGTGTTGAAATGACTTTTAAGACAGAGCCACTGAAAATTATACACATTATCTTATGCAGTCTAAATTAAACATCAATGTTACTAATTATCCAAGGATGATCCTGATGCAGGAGAAGATGTAAAATTGCAGAAACTCTTGCTGAGAAAAACTTTGACATGGCTTTTCAGGTGATCTATCAATTCAATCTTCCAGGTATTTTCTAGAGTACTCTCAATGTTCATGCCTTTTTTGGAGCAAATTTTCTCAATCTGTTTTGGCTACTACTTGCACCAGCAATGTGCATTCTCTTCAACTGAGTTTTTCAATTTCAGCGGTTGATATATATGCTGGAGTTGCGGCATCCCTTGCGGAGCGCAAAAAGGGAGGTCAATTAACAGAGTTTTTCAGAAACATAAAAGGGACTATTGATGACGATGATTGGGATGAGGTACTTGTAACCTTTCCTGTTAGGCAATCTCTCTGGTGTTCTGTATCTTGTGAAATTGATAAAAGTAGAGATGAGCTGCAGTTATTCCTTAGAGATCCCATCAACATCTAGTTACAATCTACTGCTTTTGTCTCCTAAAATTAATAAATATTTGTCATTTTTGAATGTTTCAGGTTTTGGGCGCCGCCATAAATGTGTATGCCAATAAGCATAAAGAACGACCAGATCGCCTCATTGACATGCTGACCAGTAGCCACAGGTGATATGCCAATTATGCACTCAAACTGATCTACTTTTTGTTATTTTCGCCATATTTTTTTTTTCCTTATTGATCATCTTCTAGAAAATGCTAAACAGTCTTGGTCCAATGGTCAGGAGTATCAAAGAATATGCTAGACAAACACAGTATGAGTGAAATATATCACTATCTTAGTCATTTAAGCAGAGACTTCAGCGAGATATGTGATTGGCTTGAAACCTTACAACCACAGCACACCTATTTGATTTGCCTTCCATTTTTCGGTTGTAGTTGGATCCTTCTGAACTAGATCCACTGGGTTAGGGTAGTCTTTGTTTATAGGTTTCTCCTCCCCTAAAAAACCACAGGGGTGGCAGAGTTGTAAGGATCCAAACATCCATGGCACCATAAAAATCTGAAAAAATAAGAGTGCTCTTATATAGATCTAGGTCACTGGTCGTTACATTGCATAGACTATCAATGACCAGTCTCGAGTCTTTGGACTTCCCTTCAACATTTTTTGCCCCCTCTCCTAGCTAGCAGGTAAAATTTTGGTACCTCGAGTAGATTCATTCGATGTTCCTACTCAGATGTTCTTATAGTTGAATAGTACACATAAAATCTCGTGAAATAGGAAGGTTTTTAGAAACAAAATAAGATAATTTATGTGATTCTGTATCACTTCTCACAAAATTTCTAACCCTAAACATAAACTCTTGAGAAGGTGTTATTATTTTTTAAATTTTGTTATGATGATCTAAAATTTCAGTGGCTTATTTGGTTTTGCAGGAAGGTGTTGGCTTGTGTTGTATGTGGTCGCCTAAAAAGTGCCTTCCAGATTGCTTCAAGGAGTGGGAGTGTGGCTGATGTTCAATATGTGGCACATCAGGTTTATCTTCTCGGTTGTAGTTATAATTTAATCAAATGCATTACTCTGATTCTGGTGATGTTCTCGAATCCCTCTTTTAGATTGATACTATAAGGAATTCTATCTTTATTTAAAGTTCACTAAATTGTTAGCCAATACCTTGACTTTTCTGGAATGAAAAATATTGCTTGGATTGAACAGTGTAGGCATGCAAACTTAATATCGTACTCTGAGGTAGGCAAATAATGAATTAGAGCAAAGTGTTTGCATGAAGTATCAGCAAGGCTCGGCTTTTGTATTGTGCTCAGCTTACTAGTGTTTAAGCTAAGCTCGAGCCCAGATTATAGTTTGGTTCAGCTTAGGCATCATTCTATTTATCATTTTACTCTTGTATATATACAGACAATATAGTATATAAATATATTAAAAGGCTCATATCTGGGGGGATTGGTAAAGGTCCGAGTCATACTCTAGCTTCAGGGCCTGACGAGAAAAAGCTTGGCTTAAGATAAAGTTTCAGCCATAGTTGAATGCCAATCAGGTCTCCTGTAAGGAGCATGCAGACTCTTAATGTAGGGACATAACTCGAGATTTCTACTTGGTAGAGGACTACTTTCATGTTAAGTTTTATTAAAATTTAAAGTATAAATTGCCTGAAGATTCTAAATTAGCCTGCTAATATAGGCTACAGAAATCATCAGATTAATGAAATCATTCATACTTTATTGTCTTTCAGCTTTATATTTATTAGTTATTCCCTCGGTATTTACGTTGTTTAACTTCATTGTGCAGGCATTACATGCAAATGCTTTACCTGTTCTTGATTTGTGCAAACAATGGTTAGCCCAGTACATGTGACTTGCAGCTCATATCGATAGTGGATCCTCGATGTTTGATGTCATTAGACATACATGTTCCTACTTCTCCACTCGAAGAACTGGCCCTGAGAAACTATGATTTTTTTCCCGTGCACATATTACATGTTAGTGATTCCTCTCCACTTGTCAGAGTGTAGTATTAGCTGAAGACAATTTCATTTCTACATAAGTAGGCTAGAAAGTTGTTTAGAGCAGACTCTGGTGGTCGTGCCTAAAATCAAGTCATGCGTGCTTATAATGAGTTATCGAAGAACAAAAGAGACATGTTTAGAAAGAGGATATTGTGTGATTTTGAAGTCTAGTGTACAGTTCTCGTCAGAATCTGTATTGCCCCCTTGCAGAAGATCAGTTCCTGTGTGAGCCGACTTTCTGAATTGTCGACCTCTGTACATTACGTGTATATAAGGGGACCAAAATAAGCTGCATGCATCCCCCTATGTTGTATCAATTCATTCATTCAGTTTTGTTGTAATGCTAGTGGATCTGGCCTAGATGTGTGCTCTATTGCAAGGGAGGCCTTTAAGATCTTCATTCATTGTAAATTTCTGAAAGGACCGTCTTCACATTTATGCTATATGTGAACGGATTGGAGAGGAAATATTTGATATTTGTATTAAAAAAAAAATTCCTACAACTTGATTTGTGTAATATTTTATGCGATGAGTTTACAATATTAAGCCAACTATTGTTAATTGCTCTCTTAACGGTAACTTACTACGTCAGTACTCTCTGGACTATTTTTCCTGGAAAAGCGAAAGGTCTCTAATGGTTAAATTAATATTATTGGAAAGTTTTAAGATTTTTTCTTAGCTTCTTTGGTAGATGGAATTATATTTTTCTTAGATTTTTTCTTAGATTAGGTGTTTGCAAAGGTGGATCCATGCATAACATGGTGGTGCATCTATGCCATCAGTTTGTTTTTCCTAACAATCGTTATCATTGTCTCATGATTTTTTTGTATTTTTTTTTTCATATTTATATTGTTTAAAAATATTGAAAACTTTGCTTATATTTAATCTAAAATTTTCTTTAATTGTTTGTAAAACATACTACTAAAAAGTTCGTTTGTCCGTATATGAGTGTTTGTTTTCTTTAAGAAGCTGAAAAAAAAAATTGCATATGCAACATAATCTCCCCCGTCTTATAAGCAGACCAAAGGTCCTTAGATTACGTGTACTATGACATGATCTCTACACAATATCCAAGAACGTTTGATTGGAGAAAAAAATTAACAGTAGAGAAATGTATAAAAATGCAAAGAAGGTAAGAAAGATGAGTATAGCTAATTGAACATAATTTTCAAAGCTTTTTTTTCTCTAGTCTTCATAAAACAGGGCCATGCAAAACAAGCCATTTAAAAAAACATTTGATCTTATATCATCTACATGTGCCATGAGGATTCCTCCCAAAAAGCCTCACTTCTTTAAACCACTCTTACCAGGGTTCAAGAATGGAATTGTATGTTTTTAGACTAGCTTGTCTTTTTCTTTTTATTTATGTTTTGTTTCTTACATTATTTGGGCAAAATTGCAGACTATTCCACCAAATTTCTTCAGGTTCTTGAATGGAACAAAGCATGAAAAAGCAGTCCTGAAAAGGGCTGGCAGGGAATGGCATGTTAAGATGAACCTTAGGAAATTGGGAGATGATGGGTGGAAGCATTTCAGTGAGGATAATGATTTGCATGTTGGTGATTTTGCTGTTTTTAGACATGAAGGGAATATGGTGTTTGAGGTACTTCTATTTGATCCTAGCACTTGTTTAAAAGAATGTTCAACACATATGATAAAAGTTGAACCAGCAGAAACAAAAGAAGCTGAAGAGGAAAGGTCTTTGGGCTATCTTCAATCAAAAGGTGAGACCTTGATTGCATCCTCCATCATTTTATTGTTATTATCATGATGCCCCCTGATTGCATGCTCCATCATCTCTTATATTTGTGGTTGAACTTTGATCATTAAGTTAACTTTTATATCACTAGAACTCATATATGTAAAAATCGTGGAATGAAGGTATGTGAAAAGTAGTACCTAAGAATGAATTATCTATGATTTGGGTTACAATATGTAAAGAGATATAAGGTTGTGTACTACCCGACCCCTCCTTACCCTGCTTACTTACACGGGAGCCTCTTCAAAAGTTTCGGGGCATGTTCATGTTGAAAGATAAGTGCATGTGACATTGTTTGTGGTTGTATTATTGTATCTTCAAGTTCTCAACATTTGAGGGTTGTCAGGGTTGGATATGGAACATAAGTATTAGGTTTGGGGGACTTTCGGTAAAGGGAAATATGAACTCATTGTCTCCTTAGCATACGGTAGTGGAGTTCAAAGTTTGAGTATTCATGCACTTGTTGAATTATGAACACATCTGTGTTTTTTTTCCTGTCTTAGAAGCTGTCTAATAAACAGTAGCTTGATTCTTACAAAAAATATGTAAGTTTTGAAAGTTATTTTTCAAGCCAGAAGCCACCTAATATTGTTCTTTCCCTCTCCTAAATCTCTAAATACTGTCCTTGAGCCTGCCAATGATTGTTCTATTTGTAATTAGAACTGAAGCGACGGTCTAAGGAGGCTCCTGTAGCAGAAACTATATCTTCCAAAGAGCGTCCACATTTTGTGTCCTTCATAAAGCCATTTAATGTGAAATATTCTCATCTGGTTAGTCCTCCAACTCTGTTGTGTACCAGCAAAATAAGGTATAAAACTGATTCTTGTTTTCCTATTCTAGTATGTACCTACAAAATTTGCAAAGGAAAATGGACTGCTAAAGGACTACTGCAAGATAACGCTTGTCGATGATCTACAAAGATCGTGGCCAATGGTTTTGAGGCACAACAAATCTCATGTTTATATAGGATGCGGATGGGTGGATTTCCGAGAAGCAAATGGCCTTAAAGTAGGAGATCGCTTCAAATTTGAGATCATCAAAACTGGAAAGACACCAGTGGTGAACTTTAACTTAGGTATTCTTCCTCCATTGCCCTTTGTTTAACTTATTGCTTTTAATGATATAGAGGTTTGGACGAAGAGAAAAACTGCGGAAAATGCAATCTCTTCTTCGTTGAAAGGATGATAATATGGATCTCATGGTGTATATATGGAAAATACTCGATCATACTTCATTACATGAATACTATGTTTTAAACACTAGGTTGATTATTACCAAAAAAGATACTCCGTATGTTTTTAAAGATATGTGATCATTCGTACCAGGTAAAAACCACCTAAATGCTGCTACATCCCTTTCCCACATCCCTAAATACTGACATTGGTTTTGCCTATGCTTGTTTTATTTGAAACTAGAGCTGAAGAAAGGACCAAAGGAGACTCCTGTAGCAGAAACTATATCTTGCAGACAGAAGGCGACTCCTGTAGCAGAAACTTTATCTTCCAGAGAGTGTCCGCATTTTGTGTCCTCCATAAAGCCATATAATGTGAAATCTCCTCGTCTGGTTAGTTCTCCAACTCTGTTGTGTAAGCCAACAAACTAAGGTACGAAACTAAATCGCTTTTCCTCTTGTAGCCCCTACCTAAAGAGTTTGCAAAGCAAAATGGACTGATGAAGAAGTTTTGCAAGTTAATTCTAGTAGATGATCGACATAGATCATGGCCAGTCGTTTTGAGGCACAACAAATCTTACGTCTCTATAGGATCTGGATGGGTGACTTTCCGTGAAGCAAATGACCTTAAAGCAGGAGATCGCTTCAAATTTGAGATCATAAAAAATGGAAAGACACCTGTGGTTAACTTCATCGCCTTAGGTATTCTCCTCCATTTCCCTTTCCTTGAACTTATTGCTTCTAAAGATAGAGGATGGTGACAGATAAAAACCGCTGCAAATGCAATCTCTTCTGCGTTGAAAGGATAATCGAATGGATCTTGTGGAGTATATATGAAAAATACTCCCCATTATGTTTGTCTAGCTGTAGTGAAAAAAATGACACGATGGTAATACATTGAACAACCTTGTGTTATGCAGAACTCCGATAACGATTGACATGTTCATCGTATTTGTGTTTCTTTCCCAACTTATCATTTTGTGTTAGTATACTGTAACCATTAGAATTGGATCTGTTTCAGGTAGACCTTTAAGGAAGGATTGCAGCAGACGCGACGATGAGAATGTGGACATGGATTAACGGTAGTCAAGACAGAAGAGTAGAAGACATCCTCGTTATTTTTGCTCCAGAATTCAAACAAGTGAATTATGTGCTTTTGTGGTTGCAAACTCTACCATATTTCAACTCCAAAACACTCCATACTTAGAGATAGCTATACTTGCTGTTGATCAATGACTGACTGCAGTTGATAAGAAATATTCTCCCATGTATGATATTTTGTTGATTTGAAATACTCCCTCCGTATCTTTTTAGTCGATTGTTTACGATTTAAGTATTGCATATTTTTGGTTGATTATTTAGAGCAAAAAGTAATTATTTACTTTATCGTTAGTTGATAATTTTCTCTCCCCTATTATCATTGGTTGATAATCTCTCTCTCCTACTATCTTAATAAAGTATTTTTTGTTATAAAAGCTCAAATTTTATGTAACTAGAGAACTATTATGTTGAACTTGCTAATAAGAACTTCAAGAACTATTATTAGAACTATTACTTGAATGATAAAAGAGAGACAAGAAAATATAGTTAGATGAGTGATACTGAATTAGTTTTTTTATTGTTAAATGAATCAAATGATACAAGAGACTCACATGTATATAATGAGTGTTCTCATGCAGAGTGACTAAGTATCACTTCTAAGATAAACCAAGTGCCTAGTTAAGTGTCAATATTTGAATATGTTAAGAATGTCTTAATATGTCATTCTTTATTTAAATTCTTGTGTCTTGGGTAAGGTGTCATTCACTTGTAGTTTGATGGTATTGAAATTTCAATCCATGAAGCACTTTTTATGTGTTTCATAACACCCCCTTGAAATTTCAACTACCATTCGAAACACATGTTGCCTCGTTAAAAACCTTATTAGGAAAAATCCAGTGGGATAAAAACCTAACAAGGAAAAGAGTACAACGATGTGCTCCCTCAACCCATCATATATAGCATGCCTTAGAGATCGCGAAGGTGACGCATTCCAATATTTTGTATGTGCTTCTTGAAACCGATGTAGTAAAGGACTTGTTAAAAGATCCGCCACGTTGTCGCACGAATAATGGAAGCCATATTGAATGTCAAGTTCTTTGTTTCTTTCCAATTCTTGAGTAAATGAGAATAACTTTGGGGGATATGCTTTGTTCTATCACTTTGACATAACATTCTTTTCATTTATAACACAAGCAAGATTGTTTCTCAGATAAGATTGTTGGATCCTTGTCAAGTGATAGTCCAGCTGTTCCTTGAATATGTTATGTAATTGATCTTAACCATCTGAATTCTTTACTTGCTTCATGAAGAGCTATTATCTCAACATGATTTGAAGATGTAGTAACAAGTGTCTGCTTTTGGGGTCTCCATGATATTGCAGTGTTACCATATGTAAATACATATCCAGTTTGTGATTTAGCATTATGTGGATCCGATAATAACTATAACGGGCAAAACTAGTTTTGTATCGTTAGAATAAACAAACCGAGATCGCATTTACTTCCTCAAAGATCGGAATATATGTTTTATCCCTTTAACGCCAGACAGTTAACTAAATTCGCTAACAAATTTACTGCAAATGCTATGTCAGGCTTTGTACAATTAGCAAGATACGTAAGAGCTCCAATTGCACTAAGGTATGGTGTTTCAAATCCAAGAATCTTTTCATTTTCTTTCGTGGAGCGAAACGGATCATTTTCAACATTAAGTGTTCAACCAATTATTGGTGTACTTAGAGGGTTTGATTTGTCCATGTTAAATTTTTTAATACCCTTTCTGTATAATTTGATTGATGTTCAAATATTCCATTTTTAATATGCTCAATTTGTAAACCAATCCACAACTTAGTTTTTCCCAAATCTTTCATTTCAAATTCTTTCTTTAAGTAATTCATTGCTTCATGTATTTCTTTATTAGTTTCAATGATATTTAAATCATAAATATAGACAACAATTATTACAAATCCATATGTTGTTTTTATTATAAATACACATGGGCAAATAGGATTATTCACATAGCCTTTTTAACCAAATATTCACTTAACATATTATACCACATTCTTCCAGATTGTTTTAACCCATATAGTGATCTTTGTAACTTTATTGCATACATTTCTCTGGGTTTTGATTTTTCAATCATTTTAAATCCTTCCGGAATTTTCATATATATGTCACTATCAAGTGATCCATATAAATATGTTGTAACAACATCCATAAGATGCATATCAAGTTTATAAGATATTGATAATCCAATTAAATAACGAAAAGTAATAGAATCCATAACAGGAGAATATGTTACCTCATAATCGATTTCAGGTCTTTGAGAAAATCATTGTTGTTGGAGTTGAAGACAATTTTGGTACCAGGATTAACAGGACTTTTGTGGTTCTCAGTGGGGGCCTTTGAAGATAATGTAAGACCTCGACCTGCAGGGCATTCGAGACCCCAGGGTCACGATAGGGGTCTCGATGGCTGACGCGGCAAGCTATTTTAGGATGTTTGGACTCTATTTGTTGCCTATTTTGAGTCAAGTTATGTTAGAAGTTTTCCTATATATATAGAGGTTTTTTCTATATATTTTCTATCACAAAATAATCATCCTGGGATTTCTTTTGAGAAAAGATTTAGTGAATCTACTTAATGAAGGAAGGATAGGCTTAGATTGGTGGAATAATTTGTTATAAAGTAATAGTCAATCGAGTGTTTAGCTTGATAAGTGATTTGTAACGATTCTTCCCAATTTGGGTTTGGTGGATTGCAGAACATGACGTACCTTCCATGTCAAGGGAACCTATATAAAACGTGTGCCATTTATTTTTTCCGCGATTTAATTGCGTCGCGGATCATTGTTTGCTTAGAGTGGGTGTGATTAAATTAGGCCTAAATCACAAATACCTAGGTTAGTATTCTTGATTAAACTGAGATTCAATGTCACAAGAACGAAGGAGTTACATTAATACGCCGCTGAGAAATTTGATGGGATAGATTTCTCGCATCGAAGACGACATGAAGATTACCTATAATGCAAGAAGTTGAACAAGCCATTAGGGCAATAAGCCTCGAGAAGATGGACGAGGAAGAAATGAAGCGAGTTAGACAGTGTGTCTTCGGGGCGCCATTGCATTCATGCTTGTCCGTAAACGTGGTCGCTTAATGTCAGAAAGGAGACTACGACAAAAAGGCCCGATAAAGGCATCGACGACCAGACAAGAGCCATCGGCTAACAATAAGGTACGATTAATGAAGTAGTTGTTTCACTTGAGGATGTCAGAGAATACTCCCATAACTAGGCACCTTAATGACTTCAATAGTTTGATAAATCAATTATCTACTGTTTCGGTGAATTTTGATGATGAGTTACAAGCATTGATATTATTGGCACTTCCGCCAAATACTGAGTCGATGGTAATGTAGTTAGTAACTCGGGTAGGTAATGATAAGTCGGAAATTTCAAGCGTGGCTTTTAAGCGCATCGTTGTTCAAGCACGCATAATTGATACGGAGAAAAGGGTTATGTTGAATGAAAGAGGTGGAATCGACGTAGGTAATAGCAAGAATAAATGGAGATCAAAGTCGAGATGTGGAGGTCAAAATTGAGGACGTACTTTGAGTTATTGGCCGCAAGACGTACAACAGGAAAGATTTAGCTCAGTATCGGAACAACATAAGTGACGCCACATTGCTGATGACTACGCAGATGCACTACTCTTGTCGGTTGATTGTTCTATCGCTTCTGGATTCTCGGATTCTAGTGCATCGCTCATACTACACCTAATCTAGATATAATGTCAATTATATAAATGGGAGATTATGTGATCTGTTCATCTTGTCACGGTGAACCATTGAATATCAGGTATGGAGATGTAAACTTGAAAAGCCCAATGGTTCTCGCTTTGGAAATTGATAAAGCGAGACATGACCAAAGCTAAATAAGAGTTTCGATTGCTAGTTAGTTGACGGAGATGGTTATCGAACAACGCTCGTGATAGCAACCGAAAGTTGGCACGTGGAGCAATGACAATAGTCAAGTATTGGAGGTTTTGAGAAGCAACAGGCACAATTGTTTGGGTCATGAGCGGTGAAAGGTACTTAAATTACTAGTCTCAAATAATTTGATACTCGGAAAGTTAAAATCATGATCATCGATCCGTGAAAGTTGTGTTCTGGGTAAGCAGAAGAAAGTCAGTTTTGTTAAAACTGGAGTCAAGCCTAAGTCTGATAGGCTAGAGTTAGTTCACACAGATGTATGGGGACCTGCACCGGTTGGTTCTGTGGGAGGTCTTCGATTATATTATGTAAATTTTATTGACGACGCAATCAGAAAGGTTTGGCTTATTTCACGGGGCGCGAAACTGGCGTACGGTGTCCTTAAGAACTGGTTATGGTTGAAACTAAACTGGCTGAAAGTGAAGTGTTTGAGATCTGACAATGGGGGTGGATATACTGATGGTGATTTCAAACAATATTGCGCTGAGAATGGGATCGAATGTAAGACTATTCTGAACACCCTAACTCAACTGAGAAATGAAAGGATGAACACGCTTAAATGAACGTGCTCGGAGTATGAGGTTACATTCCCGGGTTTACCTCATATTTTCTAGGCCGATGCAACCAATAATGCAACCTTTCTTGATTACCCAGACCCTCACCATCTCTGGATTTCAAAATTCTAAGAAATGTAGTTCAAAGGTGTAAACTTATCTTTCCCGAAAGATTTGGTTGTTTAGCTTATGCTCATGTGTATGCAAATGCTAGAAGTAAACTTGATGCAAAACTAGCATTTGCTATTTTATTGGTTATAGCGATGTTGAAATGATATCGGCCTCGAAGGATTTAAAGAATTTGAAAGATCATACGAAAAGTGATTTGGTCTTAATGAATATGCTATATAAAGATGTATTGCATAGTGTTGAGGAGCAAAGAAGTGAAATAAGAAGCTCACTGCAAAACCGAGAAGTCAAATGCGCTCGACAAGGTGTATGACTTGGTTTCTTCCTAACCGCATATCTAGATCATGCCCCCCGCTCCAGAAAGTAAACATGAATATCCTTGCTTGTATACGCCACCTCTGTGGCGAGGTCGTACCGATGGCAGAGAGAATCGAGGTCAGGAAGACACTTCCCCGATACTATTCAAGAGGCGTAAACACCAGTCCCGTAAGATCGAAAGAGCAAAGAAACCAACTCGAGGTATTCTCCATCCGTTAACTTATTGTTAATCGACAAAGGCGAGCCCGGCTGGCCATGATTTAAGCAAGACAACGCGATTTACGCAATTTGCTGGGAGTTGAAGAAAGAATATGAGCCAGCGAAGGATGCAAGATGGATATGGGAGTTGGTTAAACCGAAAGGCAAAAGAAAATATTTAAACAAATGGTCTATCGAATCAAGGAAGAATGCAAGATGGAAGTAAACGGTACAAGTGCCTCGATCGGGTCAGTTGGTGGATTTCAACAGAGGGAATTTATTGACTACACCGAAATATTTTCACCAGAATAAATTGGTGACAATCGTAATCGTTTGTTGGTTGTAAGGGATAATCTGCATCTTCAACAGATGGATGTGAAAACTGTATTTTTACATGGTGATCTGGATGAAGAAATATTCATGAAGCAACCTCAAGGCTTTGAGGTTAAAGGGAAAGAGAATTTTGGTTCTGCAAACTGGAAGAGTTTGCATGGGCTCGAATCAAGCCCAAGACAAGGGAACATTACCTTTGATAATTTTATGAAGAGGTTGAAGTTTGTGAGGTGTGAGACCGGACATCAGAAGCTGCACAGAGAGGGTTTCAGTGGACGGCGTAATTCTACCTCTTTTATGTGGACGATATGTCGATAAAGGGAGCGATTTGCAAAAGATAAACATGTCAAGAAAGAAGTTATCATGGAATTTGCAATAAAAGACCTAGGGTGAGCCAAGCAAATTTGGGATGAGGCAGATCTGATTCTCTGAGATTGACACAGAAGAACACCAAGAAGGTGATCAAGCGCGCAACATGTTGATGCAAACCGTTCTGCACTCTAGTCGCCATTTTCATTTATCAGAATAACTGCATTAAGGATGAATTATTGTATATGGATAAGGTGTCTTATGCTTCTACAAGAGGGGTAGTCTTATGCAATGGTGCGCACTAGACCTCGGGAGTATTGCACATGCAAAGGAGAGTCATAGATATATCTAAACTTTAGAAAGATTAAAGCTAAGTGGATTTTGAATTGTATGGGAAAGTTATTCGGGCCCATTTTTCTTTCTCATTATTTGTGGGATCAATTTTCCCTGATGTTCCCACATTTTCAATTTCATGTAGAATTTTCTCAAGCACTTTGCATCATAGATACCTTAGTACCTTATTTGCTCAAGACATGTAATTATCTCCATTAAGGTTTAGAGGTGCAAAGTTGAGCTTAAAGTTGGACATGAATATATCTAAAATACAAGAGCATGGAATAATCGAGATTCAATGCATTATAACAAATAAATTTCATGTTATACAATAAATGCAACACAAAAGAAATCTTAACCAAAGATTTATCAAGAAATATTGCAACAGCCCAAGCGAAGCCTAGATATGATAAAGTAGTTACTATAAGAAGTATTACAAATTCTTCACCCAATTCTTCAATCTTGATAAAAGCGGGAACATACATAATTATGGTAATCAAAGTGATTATTATTAGAAAACATTTAGCCATTTGAAAATATAGATAAGTATTTAGATAAAGATGTTAAAAATGTTGGAATAATGAGGTATTTATAGAGTTAAATTGTGTAAATATACCCATTTTATTACCGTTAAAAAAATAAGTAAAAATAAATTTAAATGTGTTAATTACTAACTAGCCGTTAGGAATAGTGAGATTGTGTTTAAAATTTAATTTATAATTTTAAAATATCTTATGTAATTGTATAAATGTAGTGAAATACAACTTATGAAACTTAAATTTGATATTAATTCTAATAATCATGTTAACAAATTATTTGTACTATCATTTTCTCTATTCGAAAATATAGACATGAATCAGAATCTTAATTTTAGAAATATGGCAATCATTATAGCATTTAATCATAATGAACAATATATAAAAGCACTAATACTACACTTACAAAATAATTTTCCTTTTAATTCATGTATCATTTCTTAATTAAAGTGATTGAGGGTAAAAACCAAATAAAATATACGTATGGCCTCTAGCAAAAATAATATTTCATCATTAAATTGAATCATTATTAATCTTCACAATAATATATGATAGAATGCAAGAAAGAAGTAGTTGACTAGCAATCCTTTTATTTTTATGTATATAGTTTGGCAATAACACTATAACAGTAGAACATAATGGAATATATAAGCACATGCATAAAGAATAGATTAGGCAGGTGTTAATATATTGTATGTTGTAAGTTCAATCGTGCTCTTTTTTTAAACATAAAGCATATTGTAATTAGCAATATAATCAAACTAAATATAGAACATATATATGCCTTTGAAAACAGAGACAACAATAATAATGAAGAAAGAAACAGTAAGCATGTAGAAATCTTTTTCAATTTCAATGTACCATTAATTTAGTATAACTAACATACCTTGATTTGGAGAATATATTATGAATACTTTGATCTACTTACAAGATTGAAATGATTTTGGTAAAACTTCATGCTAATAACGTATTATAAAAGTTTAAATTTTATGTAACTGAAGAATTATTATGTTTTACTTGCTAAAAAGAACTTCAAGAACTATTATTAGAACTACTACTTAAATGATAAGAGAAGAGAGAGACAAGAAAATATATTGTATTGCTTTCCTAAATTGAGTTTATTGTTAAACGAATCAAACGACAAGACTCACACGTATATAACGAGCGCTCTCTGGGCGCAGTAGTGATCAAGATCACTTCTACATAAAACCAAAGCGCTTTTAAAGGGCTATTTAAGATGAATATACAACGCCTTAATAGGTATCCTTCTTGAGGAACTTTGTGATCTTGGGTAAGGCTCATTTGTAGTTTGATGGTATTATTTGATGGTAGTGAAATTTCAATCCATGAAACACTTTTTATGTGTTTCATAACATTTTTCAACTATATGATCAACTAAAATAATACGAGGGAGTACTAAAATGTTTGGAACACAGCCTCCATTATTTTTGCTAAAAGATGGCTGTTTGTAACCTTGAAAACGTGAGGGTGAATTGAACCATTCTCTAATCTATTCCACGATACGCAGAGGTGTTCAGCACTGACTTATTGGTGGGGGGAAGAACACTGATGGTAGCGCAATGTGCCTGCCGGCTTCCATTTAATGGTGGCGGCCTTATATTGGATTCTTGAAAAACGGATGCTCGAGAGCTTGCTTGGCTGTCAGACGTTTCAACGGATCAAACTGCAACAGCCCATGCAGCAATTCATCGAGGGGATTTAGTGAAGATTGTACATTTTTTGATATCATCTTCTGCAAACATGAGCAGATAAAACCAATGAGGTAGAAGGACAAGTGAAATGAGAAATGTCGGACAAAAAACACGGGGAGCTTGAAACCTTTAGGTAGTCTAGCTTCTTGACAGCCCTTATGCTCTCCCTTGAAACAGCACCTCCAGGCCAATCTAGTCGCGATCGCCTGAAATATTTATCTGCTTCCCGACTGTCAGGGGACAAACAGAATAAAGGGCAGGAGAAGAAAAATCAACATGATATTTTCAACAGCTGAACGTAATAATTCACTCGTGATCATAATGTCATCGCAACAAAAGTCAACGTGATTTTTTTAACTTACTTTGCTCTTTGAATCATGTGCTCAGGCAGAGGTCCTAACACCCTCTCCATCATTGCCATATGTTCTAGATTCTCATGAGTTTGGAATAATGCTTTACCCTAAAAATATTTCAAGCAATGATTAGCTTCACAACATTATGTTCATAAGGCAAACAGAAAGAACAAAATTAGAGGTTCGGGTCAAACCAAGCAGAGTTCCACAAGTATGCAGCCTACGCTCCATATGTCACAAGGATAACTCCATCCAAGTCCTGTAACAATAACAATTTGATAGCATGATCAATGACTCAGTATTTAAGACTAAGATACCAAGAGCAACAGGAAGAGGAATGTTTTCAAACTCCATAAACACTAGAC
Source organism: Lithospermum erythrorhizon (assembly GCA_019722365.1). Taxonomy (NCBI): domain Eukaryota; kingdom Viridiplantae; phylum Streptophyta; class Magnoliopsida; order Boraginales; family Boraginaceae; genus Lithospermum; species Lithospermum erythrorhizon. Next base: position 1,972,483 of record JADFUC010000750.1, read on the forward strand.
CACAAGCAAAGTACGGAACATTGGAGAATAAACATCTATATTAATAATACATGTTATCCACACAATTGTAATCCAAGTGAGATTGATCATTTTTATCCCAGTCGTATTCTTTCAGTAAACCCCTGGATTCTTCAGCACCTAAATTTCCATGCATCTTCTAACTGAGGTAGAACTCCACTCATACAAACAAAACAAGTACAAGAAATTCATATGATCATATCTAGCTGCCAATAGTAGCCAGTTACCTAGAATAATCTCAGGTGCCCTGTAATGCCTTGTGGAAACAATTGAGCTACGACTCTGATTATCAAATGTGGTGCTGCCAAAATCAATCAACTTAATGGCACTTGATTTTGGCAAGCACCTGGAATTCGTTTCATCTGAAATATTCTGTACCATTGGAAAAAACTAATTTAATGCAATGTGCCCTTATTAGTCTATAGACAGAGTCGCCTGACAACAAATGCCATATACCTTGCGGCCAGGAAGCTTTACATATTCAGAGGACTCAAGAAGTATATTTTCTGGCTTCAGGTCAGTGTGAATTAACCGTAAATCATGCATATCTGTTAAATATCACAAACCACATAAAAGAAATATTCAAGAGAGAAGAAAAAATTTGAAGAGTCTTTTCCCTGAATGAAAAAGACATATCAAGAAAACTTGTTAACTGGTTTAGATATAATGGAAATATCATAAAACAAATAATGTGAAAGGACAAAAAATAATCCACAGACATGCTACAGATTCCAAAAGCTGGCGTCCAAATTCCCGAACAAGATCCACAGGAAATGGGGAGTACTTATTTCTCTTTAGAAAATCATATAAACTTGGTCCAAGCTTCTCAAACACCTGGTAAAACCATCGAAATGAATGGAAGAAAATGTTTGTTATGTTGCAGCGTTATAGTAACCTTTCCCATACAAATCACTAATAACCTCATCCCTTCATCCTAAAAAATCAACAGACTCAATATTAATTAAGAGATTAATCAAGCAGGACCACAAACACATACACGAACATATAATTGACTTTAGGCATCATTGGGTGACTGGGCATTAAAGAGAGGAGGAAGCTATAAAGTAAAATCTAATTGGGATACTCACAATACATATATGATTTCGATAATCAAACCAATTTTGAATCTGCACGCAGCTGCAGAAAAAAAAAATTAAAGGTACAATTTTAGTAGTTTACGATACGGCACTGAGAACTCTAATCGAGGGGAAAAGGGAACATACTGTGATTCTCCATTATTGTTCTTAACAAGATGCTGAAGTACATCAATCTCAATCATTGCTGCATCACGATACTTGCGAATGCTTCTAATTACTTTGACAGCAACATGTTCTCTTTTTTCACGATCCCAACATTCCAATACTCGACCAAATGTGCCTACAGCACTAGCAATTGTCTGACTCATACAAGAAGATGATATAAGTAAGGTTTCTGTTATCAACAAATGTGGCAGCTAACCTTCACCCATCTTGCTGAGTATTTTATCTACATAAGAGGGGACAAAACGTACAGTCACATTTCGTATGAGAAACAAATGCACACTGATTGATAAAGATAAAATAGGAAAACATTTAAGGGATTGCAAGGAAGGTAAGTTAACAATACATGAGCTTAAAACAGAATTAACTAAACGCATACATTGTCAGCATACAGAAGCAACAATAAGAACCAAAAAGAAGACAAAAGTTCCTTCTTTTCTACACTGAATGAGAACATGCATGCAGACGTCAATTTGTCAGCGACTGAGGTTGGTTAGCCGATTCACCCTTGCAACAAAAAGTTATGGGAAGGACTCCTTTTATTTATAATTGAATGACCTCCTTGATTTTTGGGGGTGTCTGCTCTTAAACAATCGATAACTTCATTATTCATTTAACTCCTTTCAAGCTTCAGACTTCATTATTTAAAGACAAATAGTGTGGGCCCCTTAGTTTCCCACTATCAATGCACTTTGTTATTCTTCTCTTACCAAATTTCAATCTGTTGTCATTTGAATGTTATCATACAGGAACATTGAGGTAAACTAACCCAAGACTTTACATTACCAAACGGACACAGTTAAATAACTAAATAAGTCACTTTTACATAGGATATAATTTGGATCATCTTTCTCTAAGATAGTCGGTGTAGGCCTCAACACTGATAATAAACACTCCTGAAGTTAACGAACTCAACGCTAAGCATTACCAATTGTATGGAATCCAAATAAGACAAATTCATACAGGGTGTAGTGTTGGATCATCTTTCTCTACCATAACTGCTGTCGGCCTCAGTACTCTCAGTTAACACTCATAATGCAATCTTTATCAATTGCCTAGGCCCTGAAACAATCTTTAATAGATCCATATCATCATCCCCAAAGTAAATGATTTACGATTACCGAACCTCATGATTCTATATATAGCTTTAATACTAAAGGTTCAAAGACAATAATCACTATATGTATATGAAGATCAGATATATATCAGAATTCAGAACACGATACCACATATAAAATCCATCGAATAACACAAAAACAATGTACAAATGATGATAACAGATTTTAAAGGGCTGAAATCTTACATCTTGGAGTCAAATTCTCCCCCACACAATAAACATAATGGCCCTCACGATCGTCATCCCTTTTTGGCGGTGAAACATGCTGGCATGAAAATTGGGCCTTTCGGACCCTATCCACTTCTTCATTATCACCCTGCACATCGAAACATAAAAAAAAATCATATATACCAATTAATTAATTCAAACAATAACTAGCCCTAATCTTAGAAAACTAAATCAAAACATCAAGAAATTCCTATCTATCAATTTATCCATTCATCAGTCACTAGTCATAATTTTAGAAAACTAAATTAAACCATCAAAAAACTCCTTTATACCAATTAATCGATTCAATCAGTAACTACCCTAATCTAAGAAAATTAAATAGAAACATCAAGAGAATCCGACCTATCAATTCAAACAATAACTACTACTAATCTTAGATATTTAAATAGAAACAAAAAAAAAAACATATTTATCAATTAATCAATTCAAACAATAACTACTACTAATCTTAGATATTTAAATCAAACATCAAGAAACTTCTACCAATGAATGAAACAATTCAAACAAATACTAACCTAATCTCATAAAATTAAATCAAAACATCAAGAAAATCACACATACCAATTAATCAATTCAAACAAAAACTACCCTTATCTTAGAAAATCAAAAAAGATCATTTCTTTAAAATAAAATTCAAAAAATAATACGGAGTAATAAATTGACCTGGGGTTGTTCAACAGGAGCATCATCCCAAGTCAAACGACGTCGTTTTCTTGAGGTTTCCATTTTTTATTAATTTTATTTATATATTCAAAATCAATATTTAGGGATTTATTGAAAATCAATAATCAAAATTGTCGATTTATGGTTGTGAAATTATTTTTGGTTTTGAGGATATTTATTTATCTGCCGATAATTGCATGTACTCTCTATGCATGTTGTACTGACAATTGGAACAAAAATGAAGCCATTGATCTTCTCCAATAGTCCAAAGTATCTCTTCCATATAATGAAATAAATGATAATGATGAAGTCCGAAATCGATCCGAATTATGTAGATCCAATGGAATATAAACGAAAGCGAAACGGCATCGAAACCACCCATTTGCATGCTCTGGGCCGCTGGTAGTAATCGATTTTATGTATATTACAGAGACAAACAACCATGTATTTGCATAACAATGACATTTAGTATCTTTAGCCCAATGTTATCCAAATCCACTTATATGCTTGTGCCACATTCTATACTACATATCTATTTAATATTTCTCTCACTTTTTAATTTATTTTTAATCATTCAGACATGACAAAAAATAATAAAAAATTTCTCAAAGATATTAAAAACTATAACGTCAATTAATTAAACTATGTAATTGGTCAAGTTGATAATTTGCCACAAAAAGATATCAAAAATATAAAAAATAATTTTATATGCTAAAAGCACAAGTATTTTGAAACAAAAATTAAGTCTAGAAAGACAACTAAAAAAAACGGGAGGAAATATTTATTTTTTAATTTTTTAAGTACCCTACCTTAATCAATCTTCTTTTTAATATTATTTACTACTAACTTCAATTCAAAATATTTGTCAATTTTGATTTTAAAGACAAAGTTTTATATTTTTCATCTTTTAATAGTTAAAATTATTAATATTCAAATATATGTCTCAAAAAATATAAATGATAATTATTTTGAATTAGATATAATAATATATACCGATATAAATAGTACTAAATAAGTAATCATGCCCGAAAGTTTAAAAAACTAAGTAATTAAATAAAAATATAACATAAAAAAATGTTATAGAGGATCCAAATCCAGTAGTACAATCACCAATTTCCAAAGAAAAACACATATCAATACCAAGCAACAACAACTCAAATATTCAACAAACAATATTCATAAATCCAAATCATTATCCATATCAACTAATGTGATCAAAACCACATTTTTCTAAATATTTTTGTGTACTGACTTTTTTTTGCATGTTTTGGTTTCACAAACTAGTAATTTACGCATCAAGCCATAGTTAAAAGAAGTCGAGTTCTTTCCATGTTTCTGTGAAAGTAATTTATTGCTTTTTTACGATTGGTTCTATTATTAAGCTATTTATCATTTTGTTTATAAGCAAATTTGTTTGTCACTCTATAATCATGAAAGCATAATTCGCTTGTTTTTTATTGCCATACTGAGCACTGGGCTGTTTCTTCGGGTTGTTTCAACAAACACCTACAAGTGTTCGTTAGAGTCTTTCAATAATTTCCCCCCTTCATTTTACTGTTTTGGTGTGTATATAACAGCCGTGAAATGGTATGTACCTTTTCCCCATCTTTATTTAAATATTTAATTCTTTTATTTCTGTCCTAATATTATTTCTTCTTGCAGGAAAGAAGTTAGGAAGCTGACCGAAGCTCGAGGAAGGAAAAGAGAGGTAACCCTTTTATTGTTTTGCTTGTATTGTTATTATGATAAATGTATACTTTTTTAAATTGCATGTATTGTTATGGATAATATATGACAAGTCGAATAGATTTTCTATCACCTTTTTATAATATTGCTGTACTATCATGTATATATTGTAATATTCCAAAATAAACTACATACTATGATCTTGACAATATATATGGTACAATCTTAGTTAGTGAAGGAATAGACGATATTCTCATTAAAACAAATGTGCCTATACCCACTTTAACTTTTTTGGGTTCTTAAATTGATTTTGATAATTATTGATAATCTATTAATCTTGTTTTTTTGTTAATATAGTTTCATCATATAATATTAGTTGTTAACTAAAAATATCACATTTTTAAACAAACGAGATGTGTGTTTTTTGTGTGAGCCAATTGAAAATAATTTAACTCATACAAATGCTACTGCAGAAAGAAATAATAATACGATACGAAATTACAACCTAAAGTGATTACAACTAAAACCAGATTACAACAAAACGAACCGGATCAAGTCACGTCCGACGCTTCCTTAAAACAGATTCGACCTCTTTCTCCCAACGGTACTGACGAATGCAGAGACGATCGCTTCCCTGTGATGTCGAGATTCCAATCCATCGACTCCACAAGCACATGCGAATTCATCTACTAACCGCCCGCGAGCTCGATTACATCTCGGTAAAAACAAACGAATGGCAGAACGCCTTTCGCTTTTTCTTCTTCCGATTCATATACAACAAGACTTTGCAAAAAAAATAATACAATATGGCTATGAAATTACAATGAAAATATTACAACGAAAAACGAGATTACAATTAAAAACGAAACCTGATCAAGTCACGTCCGACGCTTAAAAATGTATTCTAATTCTTCCCAAACTAAGTGTTTCAGACGACGGTGAGACGATCGCTTCCTCAGATAAATTACTCCAACGATCGACTTCACAAGCACACGTGAATCGATCGATCAACAAAGGCGAAATTGATTTATGACCTCGAAAAACAAACTAAAGGAGAAACGGGTGCTCTCGTTTTCTTTCTTCATTCATGGAGTTGTTGATGATTAAGTAGTAACTTGCTCCCCCTTTCTGAATCGTGATTCGCGCTCGCAGTGTAGCCGCATTACCTAATTTTTGGCTTCACAATTTCCGAGCTAATTTTCCCTGATTTGTACCTCTCGCTACTAATGCTGCAGAGACTTTTTTTCGCATACGTAATAATCAATTTACTAAGCCAATGAAAATTTCTGCCAAGTGAATTTCCAAATATCCTCTACTCTATCGACACACAACGAAACGCAAATTTTGGATTCACAAATTTATATCCAACATTTTTATTTAATGGCTTATGTCGTTAATATCCCCTTTATCTTTTTGGTTCTTGAACTTGATAATTATTGATAATCTTTTTTTTTTCTATATCGATACATACATACATATATATATGTATGTATGTATGTATTTTTCTATTGAGTGGTGATGTGTTGTTTTGTTAAAGTATGAATTGAATGTTAAATCTTGATTAAATGGAGATGTTTACCTTAGATTTTACTTACTTCTAATCATGTGGTAATTATAATTCATATAAAAAGGTAGCATAAACGTTTTAGTAAAATGAGAACTAAATTTAGTGGTATGGACTAATTTCATTATGAGCCTATATCGTTGTCAACTGATTAATGTAGTCAAATAACTGCATAATTTTGTTGTTTGCTACTTTGATTTCTAATATTAGAATAGGTACGATATTCATGTGTCTCAAGCAATTCTAATGCATTTAATACACTAAAGCAAAACAAAAATACGGCTAATAATAAAAACATCACGGGTCCTGATTCGCGACAACAAAAATGCATTTTTATCCGAACGGCATCCGTATCAGCTTTTTTTATCGATGTTCCCTAATATTAGCATAAGATTTTCTTTTGAGAAAGCAAGCAATTCTATTGCTTTTAATAGCAATATGTAACTGAACGAAGTAAAATTGAG
>JADFUC010001580.1:0-224175 GCA_019722365.1 Lithospermum erythrorhizon
TTAGTTACGTATTGCGCCTCCTCGGGCCGGATGCTTACGCACCAAGCGACGGTGTGATGCCCTCTCGCAAGAGTCACGGACAAACCGCGATTTAACCAATACCGAGTCAAGTGCGACTAACCCCTTCTCACCGACATAATAGCGCCATCACGCCACAGGTTAAAGCCCAATGCTTGCTAAATTTATCAGAAGACGGATCCTGAGGAGCACATCACGGAGTTCGAGTCTTGGGATGTCATTCTACCGGCCTATCACAAGAAAATATGTGGCCTTTAAGGCCATCTTAGCCTGACCTCGCCACAAGAGTTTAACTCTGGGCTTCCTGTGAGGCGATCACAAGCTTTGAGGAGTCAAGAACGGTTCACTGTAACTCTACAAGGGAAGACATCAGACAGACAAAGAGGAAGATTCTCGACGACCATCAAGGTAGGAGAAGTCAATCGCTTCCTTCCGTGAGCGGTTTCAAACGGAGTTCAAACTAATACCGAGCTAATCAAAAGATAGATGTAATTGCTCTTCGGAGGGCTTACTTGACAGCAAGTTCAAGCGAGTCACCTCAAGAGGCAACCTCAAGATTCGGGAAGAAAGTCAACGAACGGCCTATGGGTACATTTGGACTGGCGGCGAGGCAGGCGGCCGGTGATGAAAAGTGTCAGCCTCTGCATATTTAGCACCGCGGCGAGCCCAAAGCCCGGAAGGCGGAGTGCCTTGACAGATCCGAAAGCCGATGGCATACCCCCGAGCCGACCTTCTAAGGAGAGTGCCTTTTCACGCATCTAGGGAGATCCGAGGAACAGGAAGGATGAAAGGAGGAAGATAATACCCGACTCTGGAAGACTTCACCGAACGGTCCCTGAATCGAGGACGCTGTTGCCTCGACCACCTCGATGTAAAACCTCCAAGTCATAGGTAATGGAAGAAGTTATGCTAGTACACAAGGACCACGGGCACGATATCGACGGCCGCCACCAAGACGTAGATGTGGTAGTTCTCATTCCGCCAAGGCCAAGGATTACATTCATAAAGACACCTGTGAGCGTGAATCAACATCTCAACCGAAAGATCGGTATCCCTGACTTTGACCTCTTAACATCACTCGAAGCGGTCAACGCCATCTCGGGTCGGTTGGTGAGTTAATTGAACAGCGACGCCTACGCCAAGCTGGGACATTTATGCAAGAACTGCTTCTACACGCCCGAGTTTTGAGATTTGTATTTCTGTGAGAGGATTTTTGAGGATGTAGCTGGCCACACAGACTGCTCGGTTATCACCCGAAATGATAGCCAATCCTAAGGGCGGGACGGACAAGTAGACATTGTGAGCATTCATGGACATCCTGCTTTCCCCGATTTATACCTGCCTAGGGATGAGTCGGGCGCAGATCGCATCTGTAAAGAATCCCACAAGGGGTTCACCAGACGCGTAAGCCCGTTGTGAGTGTCAAACCTTATGGTCAGCGATAGGAAGATCCACAAGAAAAGCGATTTGTAGATTGGCGAGTTCACTATCAAGGGGATAATGGAGTTCACTATCAGGGATACGGGGCGGATGGGGCCTATAACGGATAATAGCCGCCCGGCCGTCACAAGCCGAGGCGCGGTATCACCAATACACCTCAAGATGAAATTTCCAATGTGACGGGACCGGGCGGTATACACTGGCAAGCTTCAAGTATGCACACGGACGCTACTTTGCCTCAACTAAGGCATAAAGCCCGGATGAATGGAAGTGCACATCTCAAGGGGCGAGGACCCCGGGACCGCAACAAGCAGGCTCTAGCAGCCCCGACAAAATCATGTGGTGAGTACCAAGAAACGAGATTGTGAGCGCCCCTGCCTGCGAAACGGATCCCAAAAAGTGGCCGAATACCGGGGGCGTAATAAGCTATGCTTGTCCGAGCACTGGCGGGGTCTGTAGATATTCTAGTCGCACCACAAAGACGTTTACCTACGAGTGTCGCGCTGGAAAGAGCAAGCGACGCAGCCTGCCGGAACGGTAACTTCGCCTTGTAGAGCAGTGAATGCAAACAGAATGGGTCGGGCTATCAAAGTGATCACAACTAAGGCGGCCGAAAGCGGTATCACTAGCTGCGGTCTTCCTCGAGTAAACGCCGGTATGTGGATCATATACCCAAGACGTCGGTAAGCAGCGTCACTGACGGCGAGGCAGCTTTAAACATGTAAGCTTATTTTATTTTTCGTATTGTTATGAATAAATTCATCAGAATTATGAATACGAAAGTCTGTTTCTGGATCAAGTTGTCAGTAAGTCCAAACAAAGTTCTATGCTGCAAGTAGAAGGTCAATCGCCGTACGCCTCTAGCCGACCGAAGATGAGCCAATTGATGTAAATCTATCTAAGTGTTTAAGTATATCCCACCAACGATCGACGAGAACTAAATTTCATTGCATCGGGCAAAAGTGATGAGGTTCTGGTAGGCGGAGAGACGCCCCTCGTAATAACCACCCCATCGCAAAAGGTCCACATCTTACCGAAAGTCGGTAGGATCCGGACACGGAATAAAGGATACAAAAACTCTTCGGCGTAGCACTCAAAGTTATAAGATGGACAAGCATAAGTACAAAAAAGACAAAAAGTGGTATTTAAACACCATAAGTTCATCAGACATGACAACTAAAAAATCACGAAATGGGACTGTGTGGGAGACATTACCCCTCACCGCATCCCAAATGTAAGATGACACCTCCAGTCGCCTTTCCTCCAACTTGGCTTGTACTCATCTTCGAATGGTCCTTTCCAGAGCTCAAGAAAAGTACATGAAGAGCGTGCAGACACTGCCGCCATAGCTCGCACTCTGCTCCTCCAAATTCCATCAGCGGTTTCATACCTCCAAGTGCCTCAAGATTTCAGAATTGGCTACGACTCTCACTGCATGTCCAACGACTAACGTAGGTTCCAAAGAGATCTCATCTTCGGCCAAAGACGGAGAGGATGTCCTCTCATTGTTGTAGCATCTCTCCTTCATGGCATCTCACCGCGTGACCTTCCGCAGGCTCCTCACGGCCCCTGTGACGCGGACATCGGGGTCTCGACCTGCTCAGAACGGCGCCAGATAAATTTCTCAGCTTCTCGAGTCTCTCATCTTTCGTGGCCTCACTCACCCCTCCAGCTCACCTCACTGAGAAGACTCCACTAACGCCCCTCAGAGATAGCAGACCCTTGTAGGCTCGAGAGCCGCTCCATAAAGGCCAAAAACTACAAAGAATACGGCGGTCGTAGCCGACAAAAAGGATCAAGAGGAGGGAAGAAAAGCAGACGCATCTATCTCCTAAAGGATATAGTAAATTGCATCTTCAAGGATTAGGAGCAAAGGAGGACGGCTGAGGGAATCCCTTCCGATCTCCTAAGGAACTACGACTCGCTAAGAACAGTGCTTTTAGCACCCCAACCTTCCTCCGATGGTGGAGCGAACTCGGGTGTGGTATGGACGGTTCTCAGTATGGCTTTGAGCTCCGGAAAGAAACGAGGGAAGTGAGTTCAGAGTTGGACTTAACCACACTAATTGATACTCCCGGTTCAGGACCACGGTAGCGTAATATTGTCCGCTAGCATTCTTAAGAGTGCCAAACCAAAGCTCAAGAAAAGGGAGGCGGGTTCATGGTCCCCTCTAGCGAGATCTGGAAGAACAATATCCCTCAAGACCCGATGAGTATCACCTCCCATGTCCCGCGGTGTTCTAGAGTCAGCTGGGATTCTCAGACGCAGCCTCCATTAGCAATGTAACCAGGCCTACGACGGGCGGCCTGTGAGAATAATGACTGTCGTTCAACAAGTTATGAGAGTCCGTGAAAGCGGTGAGTAATTCTTTCCTCGGTGAGGCGACTCATTGCTTCATCCTCCTCGTGAGTGAGCCGCTTCACCACGACCGGCTCACGGGAGGCCCCACAATGAAATATCTCGTAGTCTTACATAACCGTGAAGGAATAAAAAATGTCAAGATAGAAAGCAGTGATTTACTCTCGCGTTTCCAATTGGGTACTAGCGCAGGAGGACAGAATCACGCGTGGTCGCAGACAAAAAGAAACCCCTCGCCTCAAGAGCCCTGTGGTCGCGATCGGTTATGGAAAAGTGCTGCTGTGCACGCTGGCCATCGGTATAAAGCCGCAGCGTACGAAGGATTTATCTTCCCGCAGGTCGGGTAAGGAAAGATCCGCCTTTATGCTTAAAGAGATTCGAGGCCGAATTGAATTCAAAGTGAAAGGATAAACTGCAGTGGACATCCGTGGGCAAACCTTGCCGATGCATATGCTATGGCCTCTGTGTATCTAGTTCCACCCCTTGGACAGGCGTTTCACAAACCATTCATATGTCCAAACCGCGAATAAAGGAAGCCCATCCTTCTGGTCCATGGTAAAAGAGGCGAGGGAAGAACTCCGCCGCTGGCATCACACCGCCGTATGCAGCTGAATAACCAATAACGGAAATCTACATATCGGGGTGTTCGGCCTGACCACACCACATGCACCTCCTACGAAAGCGGCGCATGCAGTGTCGAGTACTCATTATCCAAGGCCACGGCTGTGTTAAAAGTCCTCAATCCAAATGGAAAGTTAGCGCGCTGCTTGGTGTTGGAACCAAGAGACTACCTATATTCAAGATCCGATCCATCAAAAATGGGCGGGTCTCGGCATACGATAATCCCATAATCGAACGGGTCGATTCGTATTTGAGTCCAAACCGACAAAATTTCACTGCTAAGGATCCTGGGCCAAGAACCGAATAAATATATACGACCCCTGCTGGGACAATTCCGTGGCCCACATTAAGGCTTCGACCGCCCAACTCGTAAAGAAGGTTAAGACCGTTAACTGGCCCAACCGCTTGATTCGGCACCATTGGGTGGGGCACATACATATTACACGACCCTTTAACAGTCGCATAATCATTAATCGAAATGAATGAACCATCGTGGCTCGACCAAAGTAACGCTCAAACAACTATAAAAGCGTAAAACCTTGAAATAAGATTTAATTTATAATTTCGCCTCAAAAATTTACTCACGACTTGCTTGTCTCGCTGCAACTCATCTCTCACTCATAATTCAATTATCCAATATCTCAACATCTCATCTTCGACTCTATTTCTCAGACGCATAAGTTGTATCACTAATAAGACTGTTTTAAATCCCGTACATCTTAGTACTATCGTGATGCATATTATATTGGTGTCATGAGCTTCATCCAAAATCTCTCTTTTGGAACTCTCGAAAGTAGGCACAAATATTCTACCATGCATTGTAAGGGCTCCATCATCTCTCACCGCAAAATCCGATCTATTTTCGCCTTTTACTTCTTTAATTATCTTTCGCAACTTCTCATCTTTCTGTTGCAACTCAAGTATTCGATCAAGAAGAACCGGTCTAACTCTTATTTGCGCCAACAAACCTCCATCAACTCCTATTCCAAAATTAACACCAAGTTGTTTCATTTCATTCAACGGCTCCTTAACCTTTCCCTTACGACTTAATGCATCACTACTACATTCGCTTCTAGGACGCATACTCAATGGAAACATCATAATCGCAAATAAACTCCATCCACTTTCGCCGCCTCTCGATTTAAATCTCTTTCAGACAAAGTGTGTACTTTAAACTCTCGCGACGTAAAAATCTAACACGCTACACCATACAAATAGTGTGCCTCCAAATCTTAAGCTACAAAACACAATCAAGTAGCCTAACTCCAAATCATGCTTCTGATAATTCTCTTATGATTTTCAATTGTCGCGATGCATATGCTACTACTTTACCTCGATGACATCCTGCCTTGGGTGGAAGAAATAACACTGGGAAATGGGTAGTCGGCTTCAACTCATCAAAACACCGCCATAATCCTCACCTAAACAAACGGAACTCCCTTCTTAGTCAACTTGCTCTGCCAAGGCCAAGGATAATCGAGAAATCTTGTATAAATCGATAATATCCCTAGACTTAAAAACTTCTTATTTCAAAGAATACTTCAATATTCCCAATTCATCACAATCTCAACTTTCTCGAGGATCAACACTTATACCCTCACCTGAAATCACTCGACCCAAAACTGCATCTTCCCCCAAACTAATTCACACTTAGAAAATTTAGCATACAATTCCTTTCTCCTCAAGGTCTCCAACACAATTCTCAAGTGCTCCTCATGCTCTCCCTCACTACTAGAATATATTAAAATGTCATCGATAAACACCACCACAAATTTATCCAAATAAGAGCGGAATACCCGATTCATAAGGTCCATAAATGCGCAAAGATTCAACTAAACGGCATCACTTAAAAACTCGTAGTGTCTATATCTTTTGCTCTAAATGCCACTTCGATACATCATCCTCTTAATCCTCAACCGACGGTAACTGACCTCACATCAATCTTAAAAATACACCGTATCCCTCAATTGATCAAACTGATCATCAATCCCAGGCAACCGACATCGATTCTTAATTGTTACTTGATTCAACCGCCATAATCAATACATCCATCATTCTTCTCGACAAACAACACAGAGCACCCTGCGTGAACTACTTCGTCAATGAATCCCTTTATCTAACAACTTCGCAATTGAGTCTTCTAACTCTTCTAACCCCTTTACAGAGCTTACTCAGACAAATTACGTAAAATCGGAGTAGTACCAGAATTAATTATATGAAAAACTCACCTTCTCGCATACGAAGTCATGGAAACTCCTCAGACACACATCAACATAATCTCACAACACGGACCTTTCCTGGGCTCGATCTCTTCTTTACTTGTATCAACAAAGTGGCAAAGATAACCAACATCCCTTCCCTTCAACATCTTACGGGCAACTAAAGAATGGTGAGGAAAAAAATTTCGCCACCAAGGAAAAGAATCTTAGATTTTCGTGGACTATATTTCAATCTTCTTAAGATGACATTATATCAACGCATGACGTCAGCCTCTAACCAATCCATCCCCAAAATAAGGTCAAAATCATTCATTTCAAAAGGAAGTAAATCTATCTCTAGACATTGATTTTCAATACTTAAGTGCGCTCTTAGAATTCCTTAAAAGTGGGTGATGAAAGGGCGAATTTCTGAAGTTATAGGAATCTGCCTGGGGAAATTCCTTTATAGATAATGGAACTAACGAAAAGCACTCAGAACCAAACAAGACCTTAGCTTCTAACCCACATAAATTTACAAGACCTATCACTCTACTGGGAGAATCCTCGAGTTTCTCACGGTTACCGCAAATACCTACCATGCCCAAATTCCAACACCACTTTGACTAGTTCCAGCAATATTACCACCCGACTATTTCCCAGCCCACGTCCAAGCTCTACCAATCGAATCGACCTACGATTTCGATAACCTCCTCTAATCTGGCTAGTAACAAGTGAGTAAACATGCTAGTACCTCCACCAACACCTTGCCTCTGGGGACAATTAATAGCACGTGTCCTTCCTAAATACATCGACAATGCACTCATGCCTTCCCCACCACATTCCACCGCTTTTATGACCCGGGGTTTCACCAACGGAAACAACCCTTATCACTCTTCCTTACCTGATAACCTCCCTAAGATCCTCCGAACCTACTAAATGGTCTAGCACTAACCAAAGAAATAGCTTAAATCGATAATTAGTGTTGCGGGTAAACCGACTCTAACCTAAACGACTACTACCGAAATGGACATCCCCGCAATCCGCACTATCAATTCAATTCATCCTGTAAACATCTTCATTCTCCTTTTCTTTCCACTAGCTCACACCTCACCAACTCCATCTCTACCCAGAAATCATTCAATACCTAATGAAAAGCTCCAGAAAATTCATGAAATAATCTAGCTATAACTCAATTATCTGCCCTAAATCTCTCGATTCTTCCTCTCTAAAGACACTCTGAAGAAGCTGACAGAGCTCAATTAACCTCTTCTCATACCATTAATATTCCCGCCTCCCGCTTAAGTCAACCAATTATCGCTCTAAGCGCGATATGCGCGCTCTAAGACACAAGACTCTCCGAACACATTCATAAATCGTCCCACGTCACCTGTGTCTTACCAATCGCAACCAAAGATTGAAAGCACATTTTTTCCAAAGCAGCCTCGAGCTCCACCATGCAACCTATAAACAAATAAACTCTGGGTCCTCAACTCCCCATTAATACCCATAGCCAAATATGCTCTTCAAATCTCGAATGAACTCCAATGCCTCGAACAAGTGAGAATCAGCCCTACAAACTTCAAGCGAGTCCCCGCTTGTGAAACGGGTCAAATTATTTTTGCCGCCCCACACATACTGTAACGCTTCGACCTCATCCACATTTATCCCCGAACCAGTTCATCACCGCCTACAACTCTATCCACATTTTCCAAGTAACTCGTACCTCTACTGCACCTGGCAAAGACTCTAAGAACACCTCTCGCTACACCTCCCGCCGCACCTCTAACGGCACCCAAACGAATAGACCTACGTGATGCATCTCAACACTCTACGATATAACAAAAGAAAAAAATAATCCACAAGCAAGACTCAAATATTTGAAAACTCGTATGTAAACCTAGACACAAGACACCATATAGATTCAACAACTAAAATCCTACACATCTAGATTCAACAACTAATTTCAAGTATTATTCATTTCGACAATCTCCAATTCCTCCTAAACCTCCCGCTTCTTCTACTTCATGTCCATACGATGAACATCGATTATGCACTTCGAAAGGGAGTGTTCTGCTCGATATGGTTGATCTCCGCACAAACAGTTTCACAAACTTTAATTGTTTCAATTCAATGTCATTGCTATCCAGTTACGGAGAATATTGATATTAGTGGGAAAGGGTGCAGAAATACGGTGCAAGTAAAGTGTTGGACAAAATGTCTGACTCGGATTCAAATAATTCTCCTATGGATGAGAAGGTGTTATATGATGATAATGATTTTGAGCATGTGTTATATGATGAATACGATGTTCAAATATTCCAGGACGATGAACTTCCTCCTCTTCTCGAATTAATGAACTGCCATCCACGACCAACTCTGAAATGTTTTGTGGTGACGATCAAGATTACGCTTACAGCTCCTATTAAGTGTCTGGAATACATTTCTGACAAGGAAGTGATAAACATTGAGGCGGCAAAGGTATTGCTCTGCTCTTTTGTTACTTCTACTTTTGACTTACTAAGAGAGCTATAAAGTGTTAAGGGAAGGGACACAACAAAGTTTATTGAAACTAACAATGATTCTATTTATTTGGGTAGTTGATTCTATAAACTATCCCAATATATGCAAGTTCATTAGTTTCAGATCAACAAGTTAAAACTTGACAAAAGATGTGATTATTATTGCTGAGAATATTATGCACTTAATTGATACTTTAACCACTGATTGAGTTGGTAAAAGGAATTTACTCACTTTCATTGAAATGAAGTTGAGCCTTATTATTGCTATGACCTTTAATGGCCCTATGTGGAATGAACTATGGGATCCCGGAATACCTTTGATCCTACTTAGTTATTCAGATGCAACTACGTGTACCCACCATTTCTTTGAAGATTGGATTGAACATTTCATGTGGGGAACTTTTATGCATAAGACCAGATTTGGGAGTTTGATTGCTAATGATTTCAGGGAACTTCTCTCTCCACTAGTTGATGTTTCCATGCTTGGCGAGTTCAGTATTCGTTTTGACTCAGATTACTTCATTATTAAGGAAGTGGTAGTTACCACCTAGTGCAAGGATGTTGAGCAGTATGGCAACATTCCTACTGATGTTTTTTTGTGAACTTCACAAGTCTGGACCTCTTGATGTGAACTACAAAGTTTGTTTGATGACCAACTTCTATACTCATGGGTTAGGGGAGAAAAACATGATACTACTTAGTTCATATGTGGTCGAGAAGATGGATCCAAAGTTGGATTCACTTGGAATGTAGGGTCTGCTGACCGCTACATGTTTGGATGATACTAAAATTGAGCCTACTTTGTTTGGATTTCAGAGGTTGCATCACACTAAATCGAGACAAATGGCTAAGCTATTATGTGGGTCTTATTTGGAAGTTCTTACTTTGGCAAGAGATGGAGTTGCCTATGGACATCCATGGGACCCTGGTATTAATCCCCAAGTCAGCTATAATTGTGCATATAGTCCTTGTTTGTGCCTTCCATTGGGAGTAACGGAACACACTGAATTCTACATTTTAACATACTTGAGGACAAGTATGATTTTAGGGGAAGGGAAAGGAATCAAGAACCTCATAAGTGGTCAAGATGCAAGTTGAAATACTTGAGGATAAAAACTTTATGGCCATAAACGACTTCGCACTCCATTACCAAGCGCACGCCCTTTTAAAATCAGATCCAAAAATCTTTCATTACCAAGTGTTAAAATCCCACCTTAACACTCTTCTATCTCTTTATGAAAATGGTTTCATAGAAAGAAGAGGTGCACAAGATCATATTTTGCTTGTCCAAGAGATCACACATACCATAAAAAATTCAAAATGTGTGAAAAAATGAGACAGCTACTATCCAAATACATTTAGTAAATTATATCTGATCAAACCAAATGAGACTTTCTCCTTACTCATTCTAGTCAAACTCAGATTTTCCCCTCACTAGGTTAATCTCATCAAAGAATACCTATTGTCCAATACTCAATCCTGGTCAATGGTCATAAAACCACTCCATTCAAATCCTCTGTGGCCCCTCGCCACACGATCTCTTCTTATTCTTTATGCCCTTTGCTCAGAAGCCCTTTTTGCATCTCTCACAAACCACCAAAAAAACAAAAAACCTCAATGGTATCTCAATTGCCAGAAATAGTCCCAAAGTCATCCATCTTCTTTTTGCGGATGACAGTTTTTTCTTCATTCATCTCACTAAAAAAAGTATTGGCTCCTTTTGCAGCACTATCAAGGATTTATATTCAGATTCTAACAAATTATCAACTTTAATAAATCTACCATTACATTTAGTCCATTTACCCTCCTTCATTCAAAAAATAAAATATTTGGTAATCTCAACATCAATACCTCGGATAATTTTGGGAGTTACCTAGGTGTCTCCCTGGATATCTCCACAAAAAGAAACTTATATTTTCTTAAATTGTCGGTAAAATAAAAAATAAAACTATTAGTTTTTTTTTTCTTTAACGATAGAAGGCTAAATTACATACACATCGACATTAATTAAATTATTTTAAGCTAAGCACATGGAGCCTAAGCTCCAAAGAAACAACTTGTCTTTCTCTCTCAAGCCTGGCTGCATTTAACCACCGCCTTCGTCAATATCAGAATGGTGCCACGTAACTATTGGAATTTTCAATGGCATCGGAACGCCGGCCGAAGAAGACCAAAGTCCCAATATGGCTTCACGAACCGAGGGAAAGATGTATATTATAATTGGCCAAGAATCGAACCGGCATCTCGTAGACAGGCTCCGGGAAAGCCGGATACCACTAAAATGCTAGCTACCTAAAGAATAAACTCCTATTAGTTGGAAATCTAAATTTCTCAATTTTGTTGGAAGAACTACTCTTACGAAGCTCTGGCCCTTCAATCCATCATCACATGCATCCTAAGACTCATAAATTTTCCCTTTCCACCCTCTATGAAATCGACATGATTCTCAGAAACTTTACAAGAACCCTAACGTCATGCCTGATAGACGATTAATTGAGATTCTCCATGGACAAACACTTCACCATTTCAATCTGCCTACTGGCCTCACAATGATTTGGAGACAACAACTAGAGTTTAAAAAGAACCCGAAGCTCAATTCTACCGTAAAGTTTGACCAAGCTCTATTGATTTAGTCACCCAAATTAACCTCATTTTTAGTCATGTCTGTCTGCCTCGAACCAATATAAATTTATAATTTTTTTCCTTTCATATTTCATCATTAAAATTCAAACTTTCTGGTCAAACTTCGAACCGAACCTCGAATGTTCAAATCGAACTCAACCTTTCTAATCTCATGAACTCTAATCAACCTTGATTTTTCCGATTGCTCAAACTAAAGCCGACCGAACTCTAATCCTTCGCCGAGCCGAACCCTTTTCGTTCAGTGGTTCAAAATTAAGCATGTGCCTAATCCATCCCAATATACCTTCTCAAAGATCAGTTATATCCAAATACTATACTACCACCTCTCAATTCATCCTAAAAATAATCCTCCGGAGACGTGGAGAAGCATTAACTCCTGGGTCTTGATCAAATCAATCGCTTCATGACCCTGGACAAATGGGTAACGGTGGAAAAATCAATATCCTAAATGGTTCGTTGATCCCAACTCAACTTAACCAATTTCCTTGCTTTCCTTATCCCAAAATCAAACATTCACCATCCTCATAAAGTTTTTGAACTTCTTATGAATGGTAATCACCGGAACATACCCTTCCTCCGTTCTCTCTTCCCCTTATATTGTTGATCAAATTATCAAAATCAGACCTACTATAATGAAGAAGGAATATTACAATTTTAATGACACTTTCCGCATTTAGACATTTACCAATTCATTCACAAAAACAACCTGGATTCCATCAAAGCCCCTTCTACCCATAACTTCATTCCCAAGAATACCTGCAAAAAACTATGGAAGCTTCTGCTCCCGCAAAAAATAAAAATCTTCCTCTGAAAACTCTTTCTTGACCGAATTCCAACCAAACTCATTTCATCAATAAAACAAACAAAACCTTCTCTACCCAATGCACCTTTTGTTCCGAACACATGGAAACTTCTAACCATCTCTTCATTCAATGCCAATAGACCCACAATAACCTCTGCCATGACTCGTAGCTCCTTTGGCCAAATTTTATCACTGAAATAATCTTGGTTCACAACGTTCGGCATCCCGAATCGACTCACGACTAAAATGAAATGGACTTTCGCTTAACCAGAGAAATCATAATCTGATCACTACCCCATTCCATACTGCAAATAATCAATTCCCCTTAAGTCTTGCTTTCAACCAAAGTCATCATTCAAAACCAAGAATTGCAACGAAATTACAAAGCAAAGAGATTCAGACAAATGCTGATTACAACCCCATTTGACTATTACAACGTAATTACAAAGCGAGAGCTTGAATCTCTAGAAACCTATTTTCAATACAAAAGACACCACCTCGCTAGTTATTAATTTCTAAAGTAACATCAACTTCTAAGGGCCCTTTCTAAGCGCTATCATCACTGGCTTTCTCACAAAGACTACAATATACATTCCATTTATTTTATAATTGATGGTTTTATTTCTCAAGTTTAGTCTAGACATTTTCACAAGATTGAAAGACGTTATAGAACGGAAGAGATTTACTTTGATTAGAAGTTACAAGACAATTATAAGCTTTTTTGGTTTCCAACGAATATTGATTGTTCATTGAATTTATTAGACGTTTCAATTAAGACTTTAATTCAATAGATCAGAATATTAATAAAGATTATAATCGAAAGGTACGATGTAATAACCTTTGACTTAATTTATGAAATGCATTAATTATAAGAAAAAACTTTAATGAGTGCAAGGTCTTCGATCCTCGAGGACGTTATCTAAAGAAGACATCATTGGCGATCCTATTCATAAACTAAATAACTTCACCCATTAAGCATAATTAAAACCAAAAGCTTGTTATTCATATTTGCACTTTCTTTTTCCAAAAGGCATCACGTGTGCATGGCACTAGTTGTTGAAATCTATATATAGTTGAATGTATTCATAAACTAAGCAAGGATGAAATATTAATTTTTGCATTAGTTTTATCTAGTTTAACTTTCATTAGCTTCTCTCTCATCCTTTTCTTTACCCCATCTTCAAACATCGCCAGAATTAATCTTCAAGGTTGTTACATATTACCCCGATCCAAAGTGGATTATGTGATAAAAATTGATAAGATTGGATCAATACTAATCATATTATCGCGACGATCAGTTTTTCGAAAGAAATTCATAACTCCAACATCAAGACAGATTCATGTAGTTCTAATTTATAATAACTCCAACATCAAATGTGTTTGACCAAAAACAATTATTGGAGGAGTGATCCAATGAAACATCTCCCGGAAAATGCGTGAGTAAGGACAAAACATATTAAAAAATCTGGTATTTGTGCGCCTAATCCATCAAGCTTCCAATGACATACCGACCTCGCGATTCCGGTGAGGGAGTTAAGAGGCTAGCGCTGAAACGAAGAGAGAAGTTATGAGTTCATACAACATTAGAAAAAAATTACACATGGATTCCAGTTTTAGGCATTGAACACAAGGTGAACAAAACATGAAACACATTTGGGCTAGAGTGCACTCAAACTCTTTGTAAAATCTGAACTAAATGTTGCACAGCAGGAAAAGAGTTCGCGCCTTGCCTTTCGTTCAAGAAAACTACAGTAAATGGTGCCCTTTCTCAAGCTCTTTTTTGCGCCTGGCATGTATGTATATAATAAGATGGTATTTAGAGCCTTGTTATATTTGAGCAGCAAAGTCGTTTAAGAAGTCGGCTCCAATATAAAATTTCCTCACCTTCCATGATTTGATTGTGTATTAGTGATGTCGATGATGAATGTGCGTATTTCCATAGGCGCGAGCTTCACCACCAATTGTACCGGATCCACAGGTTCTCCCCTCGTCACTTTGTTCTGCCCAGTGTTCGAGTCTGCTACTTTCCATGTCAATCTTTTCTTCTCCATTTCTTCTCTTTCTTGATTTGCAGATAGACTCGTTTCCTTAATTGTGTTTATCTGCAAGATATTTTGAAGAAAATTTGCATGGTTGCAGTTGAAAATATAATCAAATGGAAATCGTACAATGTAGCAGAGAAACATGCAGACTATCCAGACCTTTTTATCTGAGAACAGCCTCTTCAGCTCCACGCTTGCCATGACAGATAAGTCCTTGTCTTCTCCAACCTAAGTCACAGACAAGCGGAGCAGTAAGTTTCCGATACCTTTTGTGGTCCATGGATAACAGTGCATATAATTAACGAAACTAGAAAAAAGGAAAGCTTAAACGATTTGATTATTTAGCATCAGGAGACATACCTCGTATAAATGCGCCAAACGAAGTAAAATTTTTCCATCGTCCAGCTCCTGAAACAGAACAGGAAACAGAAATTAAGAAGAGGAGAGATGAATCTCGCTCTGTTAAGAGTGTGGGGGGAAGTACCTGTAGGGTGATTAAGGCGACATTATTGACAGAGTGTGGGCGGAAGTACCTGTAGGGTGATTAAGGCGACATTATCTGGTAGACTGTAAGTAGGGTCCATTGCTGTAAAGGTAGGTACTTGAAACTTCTCAAATTTATCAGCATCCTGCAAAGGGAAGAGCATGAAAACTTAACAGAAGCACATGAAAAACGAGAATATGACTTGTGAGTTGTTCACGAGTTCACAACCTGCTCAGAAAAAGCCAAGAGGAATGGAGAATATATTTCCTGCCCAAATGATCGACGCCACTTTGCTCCCTCTCCAGCAGAATCAATTCTGAGGTAGTACTTCCCTTGAATCTGCGAGAAACGAGCAAGTAATTCATGCCTTGTAGAAGAATAACTAGAAGGTAGTTAAAAACACTAAGGACTCGAAACTGTTCTCTTCCGTTGTAATTACTGTAGAAGCACTGCCCCACCAACACAAGCGATGCTTATCCAGATTTTTATATTTTAGGTGTTAGTTTATAGAAAAAACAAGCAGAATATTTTTTTTCCCTCACTTTGTCTGGCCAGCTTCTGTGCACCTCGGCTGTTCGCCGTTTGAGGCTTCCATTGGGCAAGTAGAATAGATTGTCAAAATGGAACAATTAAAGTTTTCTTACAGTTAATCCAGAGCATTCTTCAGATATGCAGACTGTTTCATTCAATGCCTCGGCTACACCTCTACCATCATCCCGGAGCAGTCTCCTGCAAAACAAGGAATACAGAAGCATGGCACAGTTAGCCATGAAATTGATATCATATATGTATTTTAATACTTAGCTTTGGAGTTTAGAAAGACATGGTTTCACGAACCTGTGAAGCATCAACTCCAATTGACCATCAAGAATACTGGAACCTCCAACAGATCTATCGACTAATACTGAGAACTCTGTGTTCTTGTCTTTCATGTACACTCCTAGATTAATCTGAAGACGGAAGAAAGATTCTATGAAGAAACCTGGTAGCCTACTAGAACACGTTTAATGAAGCAAGTCAACCTTTTTAATTCCTATTGTACATTCTATTTTACAGGAAGAAATAGATGTGCTTCAACATCCCAATTATTGAAATATAATCCAGTCGTGAAGCGGGAGAATACAGTGTTGGTTTTTCATTTTTACTATTAATAAAACTAGTTTCCAGCAACATTAATAAAAGAGAATGTTAGTAACAAGTGGCTATGGGAGTCCGTTATTGACTTATTTCTGAGGTATAGGAAACTTGGTATTTACATACATGCAGAACCACATTTTAGAACCAAAACTTTTTAGTAGATTTATTTGTTCAAAGTTCTCATCCATACTCCCTGTGATTTTGGATTTCATTATGTCAAACAATCATAGTAGTACCCAGAAACTGGTTCTGAAATATTATCATACTTCTATTATACATAAATTTTCAAATATTGGCTGATCGCTTGTATATATAACAACAGGTTCCAAATACTAAATCATCTTTCACACATAGCAGCAAGAGTCTAATATAACTTACAGGATAATAGTTTCCTGCAACTGGTTGATTAACTTGAAGTTTCCAATCAGCTCTATAATCCCTAATCTGTTAGAAAGAGACAGCCAATAAATTATTATTCAGAGAAAGGAAAAACAATAAGAAATTACTGGATCATAAATTACCGTAAGTTACAAACTAAAATTATTTCACACAATGAATGGTCATTGAGCACATGAGATAGTGTAGAAATATAGCTGTTAGAGCTCATTATAGCCGTTTGTTTATATTAGGAAATGATTCCTTAATTTATTCTGATAGATTTCTAGCTGTTGTACATTAATTTATTTCCTTTCCTATTAGCTTGTTGTATAGTATAAATAGCGGTGTAAAAACCTCCATTAAAGATAACAGAGAATTATTTCTCTCAGTTCCATTCTTGTCAACTTATTTATGCTATCAGAGCAAGGTTCAATCCTAATGTGCTAAAACACAAACAATAGTCCACTACAATGGTCTCTACCAAATCTGATTCTTCATCCATATTTACTGGAAACGACAGAAATTTCCCCACATTTGCTCCAGTTGCAAAGCTAAATACAATCCGGGTTCTCCTATTCCTTGCTGCAAATTTAGATTGGGAACTCCACCAACTTGATATAAAAAATGTCTTTCTCATTGGAGAACTAGAGGAGGAAGTATATATGATTCAACCTCGAGGATTTGAAGAGCGTACAAATGAAGTATGCAAACTGAACCGGTCACTATACGGGCTGAAACAATCTCTAAGAGCTTGGTTTAACCGATTCTCAAGAGAAGTTAAACTTCATGGCTATAAACAAAGCCAAGCTGATCATACTCTATTTATTAATCATTTACATAATGGTACAATAACTATCCTAATAGTTTATGTGGATGATATAATTATAACAGGTAACAACGTGCAGGAAATCAACAGGATAAAACATTTATTGGGAAAAGAATTTGAAGTAAAAGATCTAGGAATGTTAAAATACTTCTTGGGAATGGAAATCGCATCTAAGGCATACGTGATCTATGTTTCGCAAAGAAAATATACACGAATTTACTCAAAGAAATAGGAATGCCGGGATGTAACCCTAACAACACACCAGTGGAATTAGTGAACACGGATGTATTGCCTGGCGGGAGTATGTCGACGTAACAATATACCAAAGAATCGTTGGAAAAATCCCATCTATCTCTCACATACTATACCAAATATTGCATTTGCAGTAAGTCGGGTTAGTTAGTACATGCATAATCCATGTCGAGGACATCTGAGGCTACCTATGATTCTAAGATATCCGGCTAGCCAATGCACAAAGGATTATTATTCAAGAAATTTGATGATAGAACAATTAAAGTGTTTATGATGCGCATCGGCATTTATCAATCGATGATCGAAGATCAACATCGTGCTACTGCACACACTGGGAATCACTGAGTAAGTAAAAAACAAAATGTACTAGCCAGAAGCAGTGCAGAAACAGAGTTCAGATCAATGGCTCATGGGATATATGAGACAGTTTGGATAAAAAGACTTTGTGAAGAGCTAAAAATACACACGGTCCTACAACTCTATCAAGGAGCACCTACCAAAATTATAAGTATTTACATAATTCGTTCAACACGATGTAACCAAACGCTGGAAGATCACTGGCATTTCACTGTGAGAAAAATCAAGTGGAAATTTATTCAGATGAAGCCATTGGGATTAATAGGCTTCAACAACTTATGATATTTTGCATTATCTAAGAAAACATACAACTACTTGTTAAGAAAGCTTGAACTCATTGATATATATCGCCCAGCTTGAGGGGAGTGTAGAAATAAAGTTGTTAGGGCTCATTATAGCTGTTTGTTTATATTAGGAAATGTTTCTCATAGATTTCTAGCTGTTGTACATTAATTTATTTCTTTTACTATTAGCTTGTTGTATAGTATAAATAGTTGTGTTAGAACCTCCAGATAACAGAGAATTTCTCTCAATTCCATTATTGTCAACTTATTTAGATAGTGCAAGCTAGTTTGCTGTACAAGTGACATCCAAATGAAAGCATAGTGAAAAGACATGGGAGCACGCATCATACCCTTTCCAGGAAATCACGTCCACATGAATCTGTGAAGAATGTTTTATTGTTGTTAACGGAGGATTTGAGCTTGGTTACAACCTCCTTCCCAACCCCATCATCAATGGGTATAGGCCCAACCTGACATCATAGAACTCCTCGTATCAAAAGATGTCAAACCACCTTTGCTAAAGGTGAAGAGATTTGGCCAGAGTTAAAGGCAACGTTTACTTACAATAAATTCAATCTCAGCATGTTCCTTGTCTTTGTAAACCCTTGTAATCTGTCCAAGACAATAAACCAAAAGTCAAACACTGATGTTTCAGTTATCATTTGGATTATCATAAATAAACAGCTGAAGAGCAAGAGAAAAATATAGTTTCCTTCAACTGATCTCAAAATCTGAGTGTTCTTATCAAAACTTAATATGTTCAACAGTTCATGTAACTTCAAAACTCGGTAGCTTTAACAAAAGAAATAATTAAGAACATTAGCACATCACACCACAAAAGACTTTACTAAAAACCAAATGTAGTACTTCAAAATTAAGGTAATTGGGCCAAGCACCAAACACTTTGTAGACGGAAATTGAGGATGAATATAACAAGTAAAGTGTCTGGTCGAACTGCCCGGCCCGGCTACTTAGATCGAACTGGCCGGCCAGCCCATTAAGTGATTAATATCGGGTTAACGGGTACCGTTAATTTACGTGGGCACTTAAACCTCGACCCTCATGACGAACTGTAATTCTCTTCATACGCGAGTGCATGATAACTATTGCGCCAGTTCTTGCTCAAATATCAAGTAATTATATGCTTAATTATAATTTGTTTAATTATAAAAGATTGTATGCAAATTCTTGAATTCATTTAACATATTATACAAGTCGCTTAACGTTACATTTTCCTTACAAAATATCGATTTAAAGTACAATTACATTAAATTATTATTCTTTAAATAATGAAGTCTTCAATTATTTTAAATAATATATTAACGCATCTAATGCTTTTATTCATATATCACCTAATCTTATGTCATATGTGTTTACTATGCATTAAATAACTTTCATGATATACTAAATAAATAATACTTAATCTATCAATATCTTGGAAATAAGCTTTTAATTAGAAATATATTTTATTATTTGAAGGATAATATATTATTACAATACTAAATAACTTTCATGATTTAAATAGAATTATTTTAATTATTTCTTGAAATAGTCTTTAATTAAAAATATCTTTTATACAAATAAATGATAATATATTATTGAATCTTATGCTTTTATTTATATATTATTTAAAACGGAATAACTTGATTAATTATTATATACAAATTAATAAATAATTAATTCTAAGACAACGATTCTTAGTCAGACTTTTACCATAAGATCTAAGCTTCAAATCCCACCACTACCACAATTATTTTTTGTCCTAAGGCTAACATCCACAAAACTTTGGGCCAAACTAATAAACGGCCCACCGAATACTTGGTGGGCTCGAACCGGGCCTGGGGCCCACGAACGGCCCCTGGTCCGTTAGACAGCAGTAATAACAAGTTCAATATCATATTAGCAAATGGACCTGATATATCCAAGAATTGATCCTCTGGTGAACTTCATCATATATGGATCCGCGTAAAACTGTGATTGGAATCTGTTAGTTTAAAAATTTGGTCAGATCACCATCCAACCTAAGTCGCAGGGTTAGTCTCAAGTTCAACATTTATAGATGTTCGAAAACTGTGTACCTTTTGTACAGAACTTAGGGGGTATGTACCATTTGGACGAAAGATATAAGCTCCAGATGCCTATAATAAGTACTAACCAGCATTAGTCCTCCAATTTCAACGTGATATGCAAATGGAGAATCTTGGATTCCCAATAAGCAAGAGATTGCTCCAGGATATCTTCTCATTAATTACCTGAAAGTTCACAGGATCCTGGCTTCCGTCATATCCAGAGTAGTAACTATATGATTGCTCCAGTGGTGCTCTGATCTTCAACAATAAGAAACATATCGATACTAAATATATCAAATCACACATGCCTTCAAGTCACTGGAGGAAATGGATTTCAGTGTATACACGTCATTGTAGCAACAACTAAAAGGTAGCAACAATAAAAAACAAATGATATGATCTTACATACCAAGCTCTTGCTATTGACATACTGTGCAACTCTTCCATCATTATACACAACTTTCAACACGCCTGGTCCTACTTCAACAGTCCCTTCTTGAACTTCATCAGGATATGATTTTTCTTCAGAAGCTGCAGATGCAGATGTAACATAACGCCAGCTCGTTATAAATAAAATAAGAATATGGCACCGTAACTCAGGATTTACGCGACATTGATTGGAAAATCAACTAGGTACCTGTACCTTTTTTACTGGTAATAACATAAGTGCTGAAACCCATTGGAGGAACATTTGCTGTAAAAGCAAGCCAGTACAGTGGATCCATGCTTGGGGTATTTCCTTCATATGCAGTAGCATATTTTCTTAACACCATTGAGGCATTGAGTACTGGGAGTATCTGTGATTCGATTTCCATTCCAGTGGAATCCTGAACAGCAACATTCTTGCTGACTACCTGCAGGCAGATAATCGTGAAAAGGAAGACGAATGTGGTATTTGCATTTTGGGATATACAATCAAAAGAAGAAGTAGAAAGATCTATAAGATATTGTTACATGAAAGTGGAGATTTTCCACCACATGTATACCGAGATCAACCATCCTCAACATTTTCATTTTTGAGCCTAAGATAAATAATTAAATCTGCTTTCCTTTATATACTTCACTAAACTAAAATATGTGCGGCCTGTGGTGTTGTTTAAAAGTCGGTCCAGTATTCTTATTAGTTGCCTTGTCATATCATTGACGAAAAACTCTACTTTAAACTGGTTGAAATGGTTTCTTCAAGTGTCATACAGGCTCCACAGAGCTATTCATATATCCTCTTTCCCTGCAATACTTAGGAATTCTTCAATAGAAACGCAATGGCGTAAGTATCTACAAATTCAACAGGTTCATGTTGTTCTGTTCATAACTAACACCCAGTGAACCTGTCACACTTTCGTATTCCATCAGACACACGATCAGTTTAGTAAGAGTAAAATATGTTATACCATAGATTATTAGTCATCGAATAATTCAATTGCGCCTAAGCTGATTGACAAATAACTGTTTTAAATTAATTTCTTCAAGCAGATCACCTCATTCATAATAAAAAACTGAACTGCACATCAAAAGAATAGAAGAAACAATCGGATATATCAAGCCACATATAACGACAACTTGAGTTAAATATTTACTTACTGGGAACCTCACAACATCCTTTCTTTTCCAGCCAAGAGAGTTGTAGACAACCACCACCTACAGAAGAGCACCTGAAGTATTCAATGGAAACTCAAGGAACTGCTATCCTATACTACTTTTTCGGAAATTTTATATGGTGATAACATGAGCTTATCTATAGACTATAAATAAGATTCTTAAGGATGAAACAAGCATAATACTTACTAATTTTTTCCCAAGTGATAAATCAACTTCTGCTGGGGGACAATAGCTTATATTCAGAAGGGGACACTGGAGATCATATGAAATATAGCAGTTAATTCAATATGCTCTGAAATGACAAAATATAAGAGAAGAAAAAAATATAAAGGTCATTCTCTTCTCCTCTCATATGAGGGATAGGTCTACTGGTTATGCAAGTGTATATACTCCTATCTAATTGAAGTAAATAGATGAATATTCTTATGTACATACTAGATTTCTTACTCCTGAACCATGTGAAGAAGATCATAATGCAGATTAGAGATGGTAATTAAAATATACATGATGTTAAAACTATCCACTATACTGATTCAGGAGTCAGCTTGCCTGTTCAAACTTTGTCGAAGCATTCTCACACTTAGATGGTGATGTTGACTGTACCAGACAAGCTAGTGAATCCGATACTACATCTTCAGCCTGGAAAAATTTAAAATTAGCGAAGGCTCAATGTTGATTATAACCAGAGAACTGGAGCATTTCAATCTAAGTGGACCTCTTTGTAACCGATCGACAGCCGTTTAGCGTAGTCATCAGCAACATGCTGCTTCTCTGTTCCAGTAACAGCATCATGATGTTGAGCAATCGCCAAAGCATTAGCTAAATAGTCAGTTGTGGGCTTCCCATCATTTCTTCCTTTGAGAAACTCTAACTGCCGTGCTGCCTAAACATGAATATATTTATTGGATTTCAGATACATATTGTCTATGGACATGGAAACCTCAGCATCTATCTGCAAGATATAGTAGAATAGCTCACCAGAAGGTAGCCACTAATTGTTCTAACATAACCTTTCACGGCTGGCCGACTTGTAAAGTAGCCCGTCCAATAAGCATCTTCACGGTCAGCATACCTGACACACATCGAATTCTTAATGCAGGACAAGTCACAAATCACTCAGGTAATTAAGGCCGAGAAAAACTTACTATAATTACTTACGGGAAGTAATCATCAGATTTGAGAGGCCATATTTCACTTGATGAGTGTTTTGCATCTGTATAAATTGACGGAGTCGAATAAAAGGCATTAACACGACCATCCTGCAAATGAGAAAATGTTTAGCTGATTTCAATTCAACGGAATCGAGGATGAAGAACTATCTGAAAGGTGGCAAGAAACACAGCCATCTTGAGAACAAAATAACGGTTAGCTGATCTCACGGCTACAGATGTTGATGATGAAGAAATAACCGAAAGGTGGTAATGAGGCAGTGCTAGTTCATGGTACGATTATTTGTATATTAAATATTTTTATATAAAAGGAAAGGAAAATATTGAGATGAAAGAAAGCCATAGAGCAACAAAATATCAGCAGACAACGGCTTTTATGTTTTCACCGAACACTTCTTATCGTTCATAATATGACGAGTTTCTTTAATTTAGAACAGGCATAACAGCATAACAATCCAGGCTAGAGAACAGAGCAGCTGTACGGAAGAATCAGATCAGAAATCGGTCATGTCATGATTTTAACAAAAGACTGACCTGGTTTACATAATGGATGAGCTTGTCCAAATTCCTATACCATGTATGGGCATATTGATACTTGAAGTCTGTTCCCATTGTCCACATTACATGATTGGTGCGAGTAATATTAGCCTGGTTATGTATTTAGTAAACTAGCATTAGTAAAACTGAAAAACTACATAGCTCCATCTTGCTTATTGGATTAGCAAGAGAACAATGCTTCATCTCATGTGTAATATTATAACTAGAAGATACAAACACTTCAATCAATAAAGTCTCATTAAGTCAGTTTTGGCAATAATAGTTCAGAACTTGGAAGTTGAAACCAGAATAACATGGTTTTAAAAGCAAAATGCTATATAAATGACAACCATATGCTTGGGGTATCAGATCACAACTTTTGTCTTTTCAAATGAGCTTAGACCACATGTTCCAGCTTAAGAGACGGCAACATTTTCCAACTTACTTGTGACAAAGCAGCAGCAACGAAATCGTTGACTCGTTCTTGAACATTGTAATCAAACAGGTCAATATCATCCTACAATACACAAGAGACATGATTAGTTCCTGAAGAAATGATCAGTACTCACTAATATTACTTCTTACTTTTTATTAGAAATGTACCTGAACAACGGGAGATTCGTCATTGACTTCAAAATAAAACCCACTTGGTGGTTCATAATTCTCAGGAAATGCACCAGCAAATATCTGAAAAGGAAAAGATAGAAGTACAGAACCACTCATCAAATTGGAGCCAGAGACGTGTGTAAAAAAGTATGTGTAGAGATAAAAATTCTAAATCATATCTACAGACAACAAAACCAGTAGATCACTTTACAAATTATCTCTGAGCGAGATATAATGCTTAGCATGAGTTGTAATAATGTGTTTATTTCACAAATATATATTTCCATTTTCTTATATCAATGGAGATTTCGGCTTTCTTATTTCCATCTTCTGGCAATATACAAACTTCCGCTGCATTAAAGCATAGTTGGTTAAAATACAATATTTTTAACACCATAACTTTAGAAAACTTGATATATGCCATTAAAAGATATAGTGATCATCACTGACCTGTGCAGATGATCCAAGACTTCGAGAACCCTGCCATATAACCTCAAGACTTTTCTCATCTTTTCTCTTAGCTCTGTCTTGGTAGTCAATACGTCCAAAGAAGAAAGAGTCAAACCCAACCTAAACCAGGAAAGGATGGAATCACCAAGTCAGGTATGTTTTAGAGAATTATCGTATCTATGTCCACCATGGAATCACCAAGCATTGCGAATACAACATTTGATATTAAGGAGTCAGAGACAGTACCTCTGCCCCCAAAAGATAAGCCTGCACAGCTGAATGTCCAAAAGGGTCAATTTGCCAACCGATCCGCGGTGTCACATTGAATTCCTCTTTGATAAACTTATGTCCTAATGTTGTCTGATCTATCATGTCAATGTAGTGTGTCGCTGCTTCATCATGCATGCAGATACCCCCATTTCTACATCAAAAGCATAATTACCAACCGTAAACAATAGAACTAGGGATGCACATAATCTATAGCATATACTCCATACTTCATATTATGATAAAAGAACTCTAATCAAAGCATCCTTGCTTAATCATTTCTACTAATTAGATATGAGCTGCAATAATTACATTAACTCAAGTTGACCCGAGTTAACAAGCTTCCTGACTGTGCTCTTCATAGCCTCACTCTGTTGCCTCCACCACCGTTGGAGAAAAGCCTAACCAGCAGCCCGGACAAATGTGAAGAAACAAAATCATTTTCTACTTAAAATCATTAGACACACGCATACACACACAAGTAAAGATTCAATAAACAGAATACAGAGAAAAAAAAAGCAATCATAGCTAACCATTTCCACATATATAAATTTTCGATTTTTATCAGCCAGCAATGCAGGAATCAAAGAATCCAACACATTTTGAACACAAGCTCCCTGCAAATCAGAAATTACAAAAAGAATTAGGTAAAAGAACATTACATTAACATTACTACTTCACAATAACTTACTCAAAATAAATTTTGTATTCAGAATTAATACTCATAATATCAGGGGGCAACCAACCTGGATAGAATTATTAGAGCCAACATAGTACTGATCAACAGTCTTCAACCACCCAACATCATCATGAGTATGAGGAACCAAATGAACATTAAGCTTTCCAGGATCAATCCCAGATGAAGTATTATATACCATGAACTTAGATTCCACACATGTTGCAATAAACACTACCAAAACCATCAAACACACCCCAAAAGTCTCCATGATTCTGAAACAAATGAGAGAGAAGTGAATGTAATCACAACAAGAAAGTACTATTAAATAAAGAAAGAAGTTAAGAACAAGAATGGTACTGCTGAATAATCCTAGGAAATTAAGACAATACCTGTTACATTCAGTAACAAGAAAGTAAATTAAAGGGTCTTTTTCTTACAGGATATCAAGATTATAAAAAGTATCCCTATTTTAAAAAGATATTGTATTTTAACTTACAATATAAAAACGTTCGAATTTTACGAACTTAATTGATACAGTTTTGATATGAATTAAAATTCATCTTTAAATACTAGTATTAAACTTGTTTGAAAAATACAATATTGTTTTTTATTTCTTCAAATAAACTATTAAAATTAAAAAATATATAATCTTTTCAGGATAAATGAATAAATTGGTCGTTTTCAGCTAAGGTGGTGTCGGATAAGTGGAAAGTTGGAATCGAAAGTGGAAACAAAAGTGTTGAGTCAGTCATCAGAAAAGTCAGTACAGTGAAGTCAAGAGTGTATGGTTTCAATATGGTAAAATTGTAGTCTAACAGTACTGTAGAATCATCAGTTGAATATCTGAGCTGTTATAAACACATCCAAATACACGCCTTAACCATTTCTTGGCTCCCCCCTCTTCTATTCGTAAGTATAGTAATTGTGAAGCTTCATCAAGAAATTGCCATTTCACTAAAAAATTACTATTTTGACAGCAAGCAGATAACGCTGTCTGCTGAATATGGTAAAAATGGAACAAAAATGTTGATCCAAGTATGTTTTTTAAGAGCGAAAGTATTATTTTATCCCATTATTTTTGGGAAAAGTAATTGAGGAACTTCCAACTAGGAAAAAATAATCATTTCGGCCATTTGATTTTACTACTTTATGATTTAATACTTGCGCGGTAAGCAAATCCAAACCGGCCCGAACCGACCGCAACCGATCCGAAAATAATGTAAACTTTTAACCACCTGAACCTAACCGATTTGGTGCTCGATTCTGAGAGAACCGAACTAATTCTATGTCGCATTTCGAACAATCGAACCAAACCCATTTTTAACCATGTATTTCAATTCTCATTTATTATCCTTTTCAAACGTAGATTTGTGACGTTACATTTTAAGAAGAAAAATTTTATTAGCTTGCTCACTATCGTATTTATTTAGGATTGTATACTTAATCTTAAAAGGAGTTCATTGAAATTATATGATTAATATAGTTTTAGACTTAATTTTGAGTTCAAGATGATACTTTCAAAATTATCTCAAAATCGAAACTTAACCAAACCGAACTGTAACCGATTGACGGGAACCGAGCCGATTAGGTTTGGCTCGAGAGAAATCGATGAATGTTCTATTTGGCCAGTCAAAAGCGGCTTAACCGATCCACGCACACCTTAACGAATACAATATAACCCATGTATTTGGATTTTTGGGGAACTATATTTCATTTAAATTCAGCACTTAATTAACACACTAAAAATGGTGTGCTGGTGATGACTGTCCGTTTCTAGAGCGGACCGATTTATAAGTCTTCCAAGCCATACTGATACGCCTGATCCAAATTTAAATGCCTACAAAACAAAAAGATCATCAGCTCGGTCAGAACATCAAGGACGACGTTTCAAGAAAAGACGAGAGTTTAGTTTTTGTAAATCTTAGCTGGATATCAAAGTTGAACTTACTGATCTGGCCTTCGCTTACCTTTATAACATTCTGACCCTTACATGGTCGAATACGGATCCATTATTATTTTGACGATAATGGCTCGCGACTCATTAAAGCGGCAGTGAGTAATTATTGTCCGAATGCCTCCTTAATCGAAAGCTCCATTAAAACCGCTTATCCACTAACGTTTCTTTCCACAAACCGAGCCGCGTCTGGCCAGATTCAAGCTTCGCCGACCATCTACGCAGCCTCTGTCCATTTATTCGGTGGTCTCTACGGGTCCGTGCATTTCAGGACGAGTCCAACCTTCATAATCGATCTTGGCCCAAAATTTCATTATCCGTGTGATATTATCACCGCCTCGTGAGATCCTCGAATATCGATAAGTCTTTTTTCTCCTTCGCTCGCACCAAATGTAGCCTCACATTTTTCACATGCACTTTTCAAAGGTTATTCTCGATGCTTTTAAGCCGCTTTGCCCTCGCCATCATTGCTCTAACTTTTCAGTTCGAATATCTCCTTTATTACCGCTTTATCATTTTGAATTTGAAAAGGTACCTCTTCTTCCTATAATTCCGTGAGGGTTCGCTCTCTCCATCCGCGCTTCCTCTCTACAAATTCCTTTCCTCTTTTAGCTCAAACACCAAGCTACTATACTTCTCCATGGCACGCACAAAACGCATTGCTTCTCTTAGGCCCTTTAGGCTCACAGGGGAGTTAAGATTATTCTCATCTTCTCTCTCCAACCTGGGAAAGTTCACAAGGCCATCTCTAACTCCCCTGCCGCATCCCAATGGATGTCGCCATGATGTCCTCACGCCTATCCTTGACCGGGTGTGGGAATGAGAGGTTACGAACTGGTCCCGCCTCAAGCCGCCTATATGTCTCTTTGGCCTGGCCGCAGCATGCATTCCACTATTTCCTTTATTATTATTATTATATATCAACTTGGTCATTTTAGCTATTTCTTGGTTTTGACCTCCGAATCCATCTCAAAGTGGCTTCCGCATCCATGGTCTCCGCGGACGTTAGCCACCCTCCACTATCGCTACTAAGTTAGCAAAGAGAAATTGCCCCAAGAGCGCCCAAGGTGGGACGAATGAGGGAAACTACGAGTTACTTCCTTCAGCAGTATGCCGCCAGCCACTTTCCTCGAGTGGGCCTCACAATTTCTGGGATCTAAAGAGAGGCTTAAGGAGGAGGGATGCCGCCACTGTGCCGCCTGCTCGCCGTAAGTGGTAAGTGCATCCGTCAAGCGCCATTGTGATAGCCTTCCGTCGCCGCCATCCTATAGGATTTCTTCCCTCGCATATCACATCGATCCTTATTATTCCCTCGCCTATGAGTATACGAAGGCATCTTACCACACGGTTCGATAATACAACCCTATTCCTCCCTGCCTCCGGATTCTTCCTACTCTATGGGTCTTTTCTTTGTAATTTGTACTCCCTCCCCCCTTCTAGGGGTTATAAATATAAATCCGTTTTTCCTTTCTTGTGTTTGTTATTTCATATTGTTTCATACGCATCTGCTTGATATTGTCCCCTTTTTTTAGTTCTTTTATTTTTGTTTGGTATTTACTCCTTCATGTTGGCCTGGGCTCACCCCCCAGACCTTCCGTTTGGAGGAGGATCTCGATCGCTTATTGGTGGGGGTTCTACCTTAAAGGGTTTTGTATTCTTATTTATTCCGAGCCTCGGGTCCTCCCCCATGTCCATTTTCATGGGGAATTCGATCCTATGGTAAGGGAAGTGGATTGTGACATAGAAATTTCCCTCTTACTCAACCTCATCCTCGGCTCCAACGCAAGGATCCGGTTCTTTTGATCACCGATGGTAGAATATACTCAAACACTTCGATGGATGTTTTACCAACTTTCTTGCGGGGGTCCGCTCATGGCAGCCTTGCATAGTTGATATTCTAATCTAGATACAACTTTTTAAAGGCACGACAGTTTTAAACCAATTAGGTCTTTATTTCTAAAAAAATAACAAGAGAGAGCTTACACATAGTATTTCCTTAGATGACAAACATTCCAGGACCTCTGTTGGGTTTACTGACAAAATATAATTTATATAAACCGACACAAGAACTTCATTGAAAGTTATAAAATAGTAATTCAATAAGATATTTTTGTATGTACCTTACACTATGTACTCAAATGAATAAGAATGTAGAGACTCTAAACAACCAAAGTAAAGTTGATTCCCCAAGACTACTCCATACCAATTTATCGATCAAACCATCTGGCCGGTTTTACTGTAACAATTAAAAGTTTTTAACCAGAACTAAGAGCCCGAAAAAAATCCAACGATTTTTTCCTCACTATAGCTTCCATCAAAAGGAACGTAGGGAGAGATTTGCTCTTTTCATCTTTTCACAAAAGATGAGAATGGTAACGCAAATCAACGAGAAAATAAT
The DNA here is from genome assembly GCA_019722365.1 of Lithospermum erythrorhizon. Classification (NCBI taxonomy): domain Eukaryota; kingdom Viridiplantae; phylum Streptophyta; class Magnoliopsida; order Boraginales; family Boraginaceae; genus Lithospermum; species Lithospermum erythrorhizon. The sequence goes on from JADFUC010001580.1 coordinate 30,088, forward strand.
ACTTTTCACATTAGAGCTTTTATATGTGAGCTTATGTTTTCCTAAAAAGGCCCTCAAAGTGATGTGGTAGAAACTATTTCACTACTTCCTCCCACAATGACTTTGGGTCGCAATTCAATAATTTGGATTTCGCCTAATGTTTTCTTACAATTACTTTAACTCCTAAGCTTATAATCGTATTATGGGCCGGCTATCAGTTGCCGCGCCGCGACCTCTTAGGCTCTAATTGACAAGAGTAATATATTAATTTACTAACCTAACATCATATTAATATATAAATTATGAGCGACTCTAGTAAGTCATCGTAACTCCCTAACGCCGCTTGTGTGCTTAATTCTACGTCAATCGTCCAAACAATCTAACATATATCTCAACTTATACTTTTAAAATGTAATTAAATCAACAGATAATCTAATTGTTCAATCCGACATATAGATTCAATATCTCATATTTCAACAACCAAAGACATGTCGCCTCCTCCGGGTCTCCATTTCACGCGACAGGCCCACTATTCTCCGCATTTACGTAGAAATCCTCCCACGACATCTAACTTCCCATTTTTTCCATGAGCGTATGCCCGTCAAGCCTCGGAAAGCACCGCATCTCCACTAGAAATCGATCGGATCGCACTTTATTATAATAAATACCGCCACCTTTGCTTCACTAGTTATCTAAATTTACCGCAAATAAACTTCTTTTCTCCTCCAACAACCAAGTTGAAGCCAGGCCTGGCTTCACAGCTAGCCTCTGTCATAGTATGTCACTCGGGCTGGGCCCACGCAAATCTCCACCAGAGTGGCATCAGACTGCACTACGCCGAAGCGGGTTTCTCCAAATGATTGATTCGCGGGTTGTCCGAACGACATAACACTGTCGGGAAGTTCCCCGATCCCGCCTACCTCCTGCTGCCTTTCTTCAAGCTCAAGATTACCCGATTCATTACCTTCACCTAACTATCGAATGCTGGTAGGACACCGGTGTCAGCCCCTAATCTGAACCTCCCTCACACAAATCCGTGAGGATTTCCTTCTGCAACCGGTACACCTCCTATCGATCCCGCTTTGGGGCGGATTTTCTAATCTACTCGGGTAAAGTCATTTTACCGTCACAATGACATATCTCGGGATCAGAAATTCCTGAAGTATCTCACTATATCGTACTCCCCACTAGTAAAATGATCGCGGTGAGTATACCGACTATTTAATTTATGAGGCTGATATGAATGTCATGTTGTCTCTCGTGAATAACATTTTTACGGGCTTCGAGCATCCTGCATTGGTGGCCGTAATACCCCGAACGATCTTCTACGCAATGCTCTCGCATCGATGCGACTTCCGCATATGCCCCAATTCACTTCTTTCGAGCTCCATCAATCTTACCTCCTCTTTGTCAAGTGCACTCCCAGTAAGTGGGACCCCGGAATACCTTCTATTTTACTAGCCACCGTGAGATCTCCGGTAGCCTCGATCCTAAGTAGTCTCACGGTACCAAGGCACCGAGGACCACCCCTCCCCTTCCGAAGCAGCATTATTCATTACCTCCTTGGTCGGAAGGCTTCCTTTTCGACCATTCTACCACCATGGCCTCTGGGAACATCTCGTACCCAACCGTGGTAAGCTTAGATAACCTATCCGCCTCTTGATTCCTCTCCCTGGGAACATGCTCCATGTAAGAAGAGCAAAAAGTTTGCCCAATTTCTGAAGCCTTGTAGGTATCCTACCAATCTTTCCTTAGTCTCGTCAATCTTAAAATCGGCCTTCACATGACCCACCAATAGCTGAGAATCCGTCCGTATACGATGTTTCGCCCAAAGCATTTGCCAATGTGAGTCCATCGGGCAAGCTTCCATAGTCACCATTTCAAGTGGCGCGAAGAACTGTGGAATACTCTATCTTGTTTCCCTCTATCGAATTACAAAAGGATCCTTGCCCCGGGGTTACCTCGCATCAATTCACGCACAACAAACTTAATCTCTGTGAGCCTCAATTAGGTTGATCAACTCGCAGGTTCCCTCAAATATAGTGTGTACTAATTACAAAAGTCAAGCAGCCCGCTTACGCTTCTCTCCGACTTATATCAGAAGTCAAACTCACCTGCCTCGACGGTCCACTTAACAATCCGCCTGACCGGGTCAGTTCTTATGATCTATCAGTGGCCGGGTCCGTATCACTTCTACCAGACGCCAGCCTCAAAAGCATTGGCTCAGAGCTTCCGGCGACAACGAGGCATACACCAGCCTTCTCTCGCTGCGGGTACCTTGTCTAGGCCTCTCTCATGACTCTCCTGACATAGTACAATCGCCTTCCGACCTTATCCTCCCCTCCCGATCAGACACTACCGAGTACGACTTCAAACCCCGAAATAGAGTTGTAGAATAAGTCCCCAAAGGGTCGGGCCCAGCCAAAATCGGGGCGATTGGGCTGGGCTTGAGCTCCTAGAACAACTGTTCACAATCGAAGGTCCATTCAAACTTTTTCTCCTTTTTGATGGCATTGAAGAGCGAGGCCCTGGGTCCGGTCCTGATATAAACCGTGTCGTGGCTATTATCCTCCCCACGCCGCTAAGCCTCCTTCTCCTCATGCTAGACTTTGCACGGCCTCGTATCGCGGACACGCACTCAAGGAACTTCCCGAGGCTACTCCAAAGCACATACTTGTCCTGGGATTGAGACGGAGTTTATGCCTCCTCAAAGTTCTCAAAGCTCTCCGAGGTTGGCCTCGCGGTCATCCGCCTCCCGATTCGAATTTAAAATGCTATCCACATGATATCCATATTCTCACCAATCGGGAGCGAGTAACACCTTGTCGATCATCCTTTGGTATATGGCACCCGTGTTCTTTAAGCCGAATGCCATGACCTTCTAGCAATAAATGCCATAATCAGTTACGAACGTTGTCTTCTCCACATCCTACTCCGCCATGAATATTTGGTGATATCCTCTGAAGGCGTCCAAAAAGTCCACCATCTTATAGCCGGAACTAGATTCCACCCGCCAATTGATGTCAAGAGGATACCACCCCGGGGCAAGCCTTATTTACGCCGCGAAGTTCGCGGTACCTCCGCCAGGTTCCATTTGGCTTTTTCACTATCACCACATTGGCTAGCCAAGTTGGGAACAACAGCTCTCGGATAACATCCGCCTCCAACAACTTATTCACCTCCTTGCAGATGGCCTCTCCATTATCCTTTGTGAAGGTCCTCTTCTTCTTCTCATTTACGGAGTTCAGAAATAAGGATCCACATATCATGGACCGGGCCACCTCCGTATCCACCCCGCATCTTTGGTTCCTATGCAAAAATATTTCGATATCTAAGGAAGACCGAATGAAAGCACGCCGAGCTCAGCCCTTGTCAGACAATCTTAAACACCTTGGCCGGATCCCTCTCATCAAAGTGGAATACTGGATCTCTCACGCTGTCGCCCTTCGGGCTCCTCTCCGAACCTCGCAGGTACATACACTGTCCCTTTCGCTCCTCGAGCTTTTTTCGACGAAATCTCCATCTCCATCCGAGCCGTAGAATGCTGCTTGGGAGGCTGGCAGCATCCCTGGCCTTCTTCTCGCTCTTTTGATCTCCCCCGTCCTATATCACGTTGGGAACTGACAAGTTGCGAGACCAAACCTCAAATCATACAACGCCTCGACCGGCCTATTAGCGACGCCAGAGTCTGCTCGACATCTCCACGAGGCATAATGACCATCGCCTTCCGAGGATGCCTCCTCGGTTACCACGAGGTCAAGCTACCCCAATGGACTCACCGCATCACCCGCGACCCCACTCAAGGAGTGCAAATTAACGTCGGATCTGCACCGACTCATCCCCTTACTTCAGTACGTGATCCAGCATACGATATCCACCTGAGCCCCCTATATCCACTTGCATTGCGCTTACTTCAAAGTTCGCAATCACCGGCGTGATCACTATAGATCCTCAAGCAGGGCACTCTAACCTCAAAAATCCTTTCCGAGAAAAGGTCTGAACTCAAGGACACCTGAAATACCTTTCATAAATGTCCTTTTAGCATATGCCCGTTTCAAGATCCCGAGTCTCCTCCCCAACTCCTGCCCCTAGAGATAAAGTTTACCCTCCCGGTGACACTGGGAGGATCGTCGGGGCACCTTGATCTATCTCTATCAAAGCATCTGCTCAATGCTGGAAGTCTCTCTTTCAGGACATATTCCCTTAAGCCGGGTCATTAAACAGTTTCAGATCTCAATCTTTCAGCGCCGCAATTGTCAGACATGTCCGTGATCTTTACGACACCGTGGGCAAGCATTTCTGCTCATGTCCCTTGCTCGGGGTTCTTCTACCTAGGTGCCGTGGAGCATTCGCTTATCCTCTATATCCATGAACACATTCCCTCGCCGGAAAGGCAAGAGGGTCTCACTCAATTCTTTCCCTCCTTCACCTCCTTTCTTCCCCGATCCCTGAGGCGGGAGAAGGCGCCCTATCGCGACAAATCACCCCTCGAGTAGAGACTCGTCAAGTTCCCCGGATCCTGTCCAAGGCATTCCTCCTCTGTCTGTGTGTTCGCCGGCAAGTATCCTCCATCGACGCTTCCACGCCCTTTCCGCTCTTTTCTGCCCTCTTTATCCGCATATATTTGTAGGCTCGTTCGTTAAAATCCTCCAAGCTCGAGGGTCTCTTTTTTAGAAGGGACTTCTTAAACGTGCTCATCTTCAACCCCTCAACGAAAGTTATGACCGCTATCTTCCGGTCAGCCCCCAAGACAAGGTTGAATTCCGTCGGGAACTTGTCCTGGAAGGAGGAAATCGCTTCATTCTCCCTTTGCTTAATGGTTTTGAGAGAGTGCTCATGTTTATCCTGCCGGACACTTCCCACGTAAGTTCTAGTGAACTGCCGTTTGAGTTCTTCGAAGAAAGTTATGCAGCCTTTTGGAAATTGGTTGAACCATTTTAGTGTAGGCCCTGCAAGACTGGATGGAAATGCTATGCCGTGCACCTTACTACAGGGGTACTGGAACGACAGTTGGGATTGAAATTTCGCGATGTGTTCCTCCAGGTCCGTCTTCCCCGTGAACTTGTTAAAAGAGGGGAGCTTCATGCCCACAACATAGTTGCACTCATGATTTCCTCGGTAAGAAAGTAATAACCGCAACTCGGTATCGTTACCCTTCGTCTCGCCAATTTTCAAGCGAAATAAGGCCAATCTATCTTTTGCAACAAAGGTACCGTGATCCGCTGCTTGGTTCGGAGCCGCCATCTCCGGAACTGTAGGCCTCACGGTGACTTATCGACCCGCAATGGAATTGTTCTTCCTAATCGTAGTATGCGCAGAGGTTTCCTCCTGCATCTAATAATGATACCGCGAGGTCTCTCCCTCAAATAGGGAGTCGCTTCCCCTGTTGATCCATGATGTCGTTGCATAATTTGATATGTCGGGCCCTTGTATCAACTCGCCATCTCCGGCCGTGAACTCCCCCTCATGCAACGCTCTTCCGCTCTTCTAGACCCTAGTGACATCCTCGTCATCGTGGTCCATCGGATTGTTCAGGTTCAAAACATCATCCCCTGAGGGTGATTATCATCTCCATTTGGATTCATCTTCGGGAAAAGAGAGGGTTATGACTTTCCAATGCAAGTCTCCCACCGCGTTCCATACAATGATTTACCTGGTCGGTTTCAGGATCGATGATGTTTTCCAAGTTATGCTTCGATACGCTGATCCAAATGGAATGCAAACAAAGACCGCCTCTGCCGTAAATATTCCGACGATCAAGTCGGGTAAAGATCAGAGTTTTGTTTATGTAAACGGAGTTTCGGGGTATCAAAGTTGAACTTACTTGATTTGTCGCTACCTTTTATAACATTCTCGGATCATACTGGTCAAGCCTCGATGGCTCCATTATTATTTTACGCATAACGGGCGCCATGCTCACAGGGTTTAGTAATTTGATCTTCAATGCCTCTTTAATTGGGGCTCCATTAAACTGTTATCCACTAATCTGCCTCCCTTCTCCACGAACTCCGAGTCAGCGGCTCACCTCGTGGTTCAGAGTAGCCGCCTCAACCATCTACACGTCCTGCGCCCATTTACTCCTACCACGTGATCTCAGCCCACCAAGGACGAGTCCAACCTCTATGGACTGGATCAACCTATTATCTGTGGTATTATCAAGTTAAAAAAATAGCCAAACACATGAAATGGATGCTGAAACGCAACCAGTCAGATGTTACTTCCGTGAAATAGTCCATTTAGTTTTAATGAAGAACTGAATAAAATAAAAAATATCATAAAAGTTGAATGATATTTCCACTCCAATAGATGATAATAAATAATATCTCCAATTTTGAATTATAATTGTGACTCTTCTAATCCCCGATGTCGATGCTTATTGGGATTCGTTCTCGATTTTTAATTTCACAAACCATTACGAGATAATCTTACGAAAAGAAGATCATCTTTGCGATAAGAAATTATGAATAAAAATTAATCACTCGATCAATCTTACTTTATATTGATATTACCATGGTCAACACACTTTTTTAATTTTTAGCACACTTAATTTTTTTTTACTACACTACCACACCCCTTCCCAAAATGACTAAAATACCCTCCTTTATTCCCCCTTATTTATTCTTCTCCAGTCCCACCACCACCATCACCACCACCACCACCCCCAATCTCGAACCCGCCTCCCAACCCCCACCTCTACCCCTACCCCCATCCCCCTACCCCTCTGCTCCTCTACCACCACCTACCCTGCCACCCATTTCCCTACCCCCACCCTCGCTGCCCTATCCCCATTGCCCCATAACCCATTCACCTCGACCCCCTCCCTCACCCCAATCGGTATAGACCCTCCTCCCCACCCCACCAATTCCAACTCCGCCGCCATCCTCAACACCGTTAGCTCCATTTAATTTCTCCCCCATCACCTGGCTAAAACTGACTCTCCCCCCACCGACCGATTTCTTGTTTTAAATTTTAATTACAACAAAAGTACTGGTAGTAGGCTTCGAGTATCAACAAAAATCGGGGATTTAGGTTTTACTAAAAAAAACACTGGGGCTACAAGGATGATGCATGGGTGAAGAAGAGAAACGGCGACAAAGATGAAGCTGGCTTTTTCATGTATGGAGTTTTATAAGAATTTAGGAATAAAGATGAAGTTTTTTTGTTTTTCATATATCAAGCGCAAAACCATAAAGAGTTTCTGCCAAATTTCTCCTATATCACCCCATTTGAATCAGTTATTACAATAACTATATGTCATTATCGATCAATAACATAAGAAAATCATTGACAAAAAAAAAATAAAAAAATGTTTCCACACCGGGGTGTGGGTATTTGAATGGTACTCCTTGTTAAGTATCCAACTCAATGATTGGTTTTCTTCACTGTTTTTCTCGTCCCTTTTGGGGCCCTACCAATCTACTAATAACATCGATGGCTTGATTATTGATTTGTTTGTTCGGATGAACACCATTAAGTGAGTCAAGTTCAATAAGGACTTTCGCTCGATGCACTTCAACGAGTTAATATTAGATCAATGATTTTTACACTCCAATAATTGATAATAAAATTAAAAAAATGAATAAAAATCTAACGGTCATGATTTGAACATTTGACATCTACCTTTACAAGTGAATGTCTAACCATTACACCAAATAAGTAAAGTATCATAATAAAAAAAGAATGTAAAATCCATTGACCTAATAATATTATTTTGTTCCTTATGCTTACTTGGCAAGCCGAACATGTACCACAGTTCCTGCTCGACATCCCTTAATGAGTAGATAGACTATTTTAAATTGATATTTGTTGATATTACACTATTAGTACAATGCTATTCTAGTTTGAATTATTCAACTCAAGATTTGCCCAATCTAATGGCATGGTAATGAAGGTTAATTGGGGTGATTCGAGCTGATTTATTACATTCAACTCGATAGTTTTAGACACTCGAACAAAACAAGCCACCTTATAAATCTTCATCCACCTTGGTTTATATGTGGAATATTATTAACATTTTTTGTTAACATTCAAGGTAATTACAAGGATTCCCGGAATCAAGAGAATTACAACTCCTCTCATACATCTCTCCCTAAAATCTTAACTTTCTCTTCTTTCTTCCCGAAAATATGTAATGTGATAACCACCATTTTGGTAATTATCCTTATCATTTTCTTTGTTTTACTTTTAATTCTCTTTACACATTTTTTAATAATGTTTTTTACACATTTTTGTGTAATATTTTTTTCTCCTTTCTTTAATAAGCATTGAAATTTATTCATTTCTTCATCTAATTAAAACATACTATACGAACGTAATTTACCCTCTACTACGCAACCGATACTTTACAAAGAAATTGTTAAGATCTGGCACAAGATGTCCAACCATCGAAGATATTCAGCATCTATTTACGCTTAATCGGATGACAAAGCTAGATTACCATAATCAGACAGATTTTCTAGAGGATTGACAGAATCTAACGTATCTATAATCCGATTGGGCTTATTTCTGGGAAGTACTTCACCTCATTTGATGTTTATATCTCCCTAATTTATTTATATTTATAGTAATTCTACAGTTTATGAATGAATATTAATTATCAATTTAAATTAAAAAAAAGGTAATTACAAGCGGGTTTGCTAAACATAGAATTTAGGTTCTTAGATTTTCACTCACATGTCATTCGTTCCATTATTCACGGAACGTGTAGTTTTGAGAACACGTGAAGAAAACGGCATACAAAAATTCCACTTCATATAGATTTTCTTGGTAATTCCTCTCTTTTGCATACTAAGTCTGCCCATCAAAGTTATCCAATTGTTTTTGATTGATCATATTATATCATTATTAAAGCTATATAATATCTTCTATATAGTCCATTATAATTGATGGCTGCTAAAGGCATAACGAAACAGTAAAAAAAATACAATTACTATTTTAACTCCCTATTTATAAGTATAATATTTGAGGAAGTTTCATTTAAGAATAAAATAGTTATTTCAAATATTTCTTTTTAACTAGTAAAGAAGAGTGTGCGACGCACCACGCATAATCGATTTCAAATATACGATACATTTTACGTTTAATTCGAAATCATTTTAAAACTGCCAAGAAAACTTACATTCCTTTGAATTTTTTTAATTAATATTTTTATTTTTAAAGTGGACACTTTATCACAAATAAATTTTTAAAGATAATATATAAAAAATTAATACAAAATACGTATGTCCATGTAGTAGATACTATACCAAACTCCGATACGCTCCATGGTAGATAGAATTATTAATATAATTTGACGTCATCTACCAAATATATCGATTTAATTGATTATCAATATAGCATCATCAAATTATTTGCTTTTTATGTCGGTTACTATATGATTTAAAAAGTATAAATTAAATTTTATGTGGATCTCAATATAAATTCATATCAACAAATAATCGTAATAACCCGTTACGCTTAAAAAAATAAAAAATTTAAAAACAAAAATTTCGCCACAAGGACCCATGATAGGATAAATAATTTCGAATAAGATCGTATCGAGACTTTGGTGATTATATTTAGTAAAAGTAGCTTACGCTACGAGAAATTTTACATTTTAATCTGCTTCATCGAGATTTAAGCACGAAAAGTTTAAAATTTAATCGAAACCGAACTTTTACCTGCCTATTTTAAATATCTTCATCCTTATCCTTCATCATCATCAACTCATCCTCATCCCCCTTTCAATTGTTTTGGCCGAAATATTCCATTCCTCCTCTTGAAATTTTCTTTCATTTCTCTCTTCGATTACAAGCTCAAACTCCACGTCAGTTGTTGAATATCTTCCTCAAATCTTCTTTGAATTAATAAGAAGAAAATTTAAATCTTTTGGGATATTTCTTTGGGCTTTACATACTAATTTTATTTCGACTTTCATAAATCAATTTAATAACCCGTTACTTAAAAAAAAAAAAATTTTAAATTGCCCATGCGGGACCCGACAAGAGGCAAATAATCTCACGATAATATTATTTCGTGAAAATTTTTTTGAGCCGACTACATTTATAATTTAGTAGTTTCTGGCCATGGAATATTTTGTCTTTTGGAATCAAGTTCGCTGGCATTTAAGCATTTATGTTCTTAGTAATTAACCAAATCGAACGACTCGAATTTTTAAATATCTAGTCAAGCTTATCTTCCACATCATCATTTTGAAGCCATCTTCTTTTCCTTTTTCCTCATGTGTCGGTGACAGTTTCCTCCCCTTAAAAAAATTTCATTTCCATTTCTTCGATCAAGCGCCAAACTCAAGATCGTTTCAGAGAATATCGCTCTCCCCATCATTCTCTTCGAGTTGGCAAGAAAGTCTGGAGCCTGAGATATTGGTTTTGACATGGTTTTTAGTCGACTTTTCCATAATTCAATTTTTATGACGAATCTTAGTTGGTTATGGTTCCGTGGACATATATGGCTTTATTCATTCATGATTTGTGAGGTCGTTTGGAGATGTTATGGCCGGGTTGACTTTTAGGTTTTCAAGTTGATTTTTGGGTCGATATTTTTCTAAGACTTTAACGTGTAGAGGTTATGTTTGACCTTATTATAGTTATTGTGATATTAAATTGGTGATTTAAAAATTGGATTAAACGCAGCTTAGGTTGAAAGTGTTAATCTAACTTGGAAGTATAATTTATATTTCGAGTATAGGTCATATCATGGACTACGATTAACTAAAATGACTTATAAGTTGATTTGTAATGATTAAGCAATAAGATGGGAATTATAGCGGGGACTGTCATATTCCGATGTGATTATAATTCGATATTATCCGTCATGTTAGATCACCGTTTAGAGATAGTTCCCCAAGAAGGTTATGTATCTTCTAGAATGCCGTATAGTAGTAGGTCTCGATTATACTTTCGGGTGTTTGTTTAGCGCTGATCGTGAAAGTAAGCATCGCTGTCAAGTTCATGGAGGCTATAGCTTCTACAGAGGCGAAGTACTTATCTCACGGGTGTTACTTTCATTTACTTACTTTTTAAATTGTGTGAACATGCTATTGTTATATGATTATGTGATTATATTACGGGCGTCAAGATTGCTTCGAGGTAAGTAATATTGAACTCCTAACTATATTTCGATTTCCCAGGCCTTGTTTGTGCACTTATGATTTTCCCTGCGGCCTCATTTACGATTGTGTTTGACTTGCCACCGCGAGATGTTTTAGCTGTGTCCTTGGATATTGCTCAGGGGAGTAGAGTGAATGGTTACTGTAGAGCGATAGTTAGAGTTATGTATGACTTGAGGTGACTGGAAAGCGACTTTGAGTATCGTGGATTTGACCTATGTCAATGCATTAAGTGTTAAAGCGACTCCTTCCTCAGACATGCGATTTATATGTGCCTATACTTAGTGTATATGCGGCGTTTTATACTTAGCCAGAGGTAGCTGCGCGCTTTATACTTAGCCAGATAAGAGCTGCGGTGCCTTATACTTAGTGTATAAGAGCGGTGCCTTGCATTTCAGTGTATTTAGGAAGGATGTCTTTATACTTTGTGTATAAGTACGCGGTTTTATACTGTATAAGCGTGTTTTGCCTTATACTCGTATATGCCAAGACTGGCAGATTAGTCCATTCCCCGCAGTGTACGGATTGAGTATATACATTAGAGGATGCATAATCGTGACATTGGTATATAGGAGGCTCATGTGACTAGAGTTTTTGGGGTCACAAGGAAGTCTATTGGATTTCTTTCCGGACCGTGGTATTGGCTGGTACCTTTCTCATATATCTTCATGTATTATGTCCTAGTTTTTTCTACCAATTACGTTGTATTTAATTTTTGAGAAATTCTTAATATATGTATTTTATTCATATTTGACTATTATATTATTGATTGACTCGTCTCGCATGGGTAAGTTCACTCTTGTGTTAAAACCATTTTTGCTTTCTCAAGTGCTTACACTCTTTTTTCGTGATTGGGCGGCATTTCATTTGTGCCAGTTTATTGTGACGCTACTGAGCTGGCAAGAGGGGTCAGTTTCTTCGAGAGTTTCGTCTTGTTACTAGACGCATGCGTAGGATCCTCACAAATCGATTTGACGCGTTGTCAACTGCTTTGATTGTTGTCATTTTGTATTCGTGATACAAAGACGTATCATTCGCCAGGAAATTTTTGCCGCATTACTTTATTTTGGGATATGTTGTGCATATATTTATGGGTTTGTCGCTTCGATATCAAATTGATGGATTATAAATTTTAAAACCTGCTTTTGATTTGGGAAACTTAATTGTGATCACATTTCTTGATGAAACGACTAGTTTTTAAACCCAGTCGCCCATCGGCTCAGCGACTCTAGTGTTCGATTTTAATGACTCTTACCTTAGGGCGGCCGACCAAGTGGTCGCTACGAATTTAATTGTGTTTCTATGTTTGTTATGGGTATTTACGAATATAAAGTTATTAATTCATGATTTAAGATGCTGTTTCGAGGTTTACGACGGGTCAATTTTTCCTAGGATTAGTTGACTTTTATGCCATTGACTTTTATGAGACTTTAAATGCAGGGTTAATTTTGAGACCTTATCAGAAAGTTGTTGTAAGGTTAGAATTGTGATTATCGATTGTAGGAGCAGTCGGTGAAAGCGATCGTGTTTGAGTAGTAATCAGATTTTGGTATTTTAAGTTGTTAATTTTGACTCGGTATATATAAGACGACTTTATAAGTTGATTTGAAATGTTAAAGTATAAGGTGGAAATGGTAGGGTGGGCATTGTTATGGCCCGACGGGGTTGTTATTGTCTTATTCGCCGCTTGCATGCTTTTAGAAATCGCTCCACCAAGAGTCGCTGTCTATCTTCTAGAAAGCACAAAGAGTAGATTTTGATTATACATTCTAGGTGTTTTTATAGCGCCGATCACGGAAAGGGCGCTATCAAGTGATCAGGCGTCATGGGTTGTTTTGTGGTAGCTAGCGAGGCGGTACTTATCTCTACGGTGCTACTACGCATTTCTTACTTTAAATTGTGTGAACATGTCAGGTATGATTATGCGAGAAACGGCATACATGTTATTATGGTACGATTGGCGCAGAACGGTACACGTAATCGCTGTGGCGATTATGTGATTCATTTGAAGCGAGCCATAATATGATTATGCTGATTGTATTCTCGTGGGCGTTGAAGATTGCTCGAGGCAAGTATAATAGCCGAACTCCCAACTTATATTCTTGTGTTTCTATGGCCTTGTCGGCATTGATTGTGGCCTTGTCGGCACTGCTGTATTTCATATTCTGCTCACATCTATGTATTTACGTGGCCTTGTCGTAATGTCAGATCGATTTATGACAAGTAGATGTTTTAGTCAGCTTGATATCAAGCCAGTGAGTAGCTGGTTATCGGTGAGTGTCAGTTGTTATGTACACTACAGTGACTTCACAGACGATTCGCCTCTATATCGACGTATTGTGTACAGTGACTCTCCTTCTCAAGGCAAGATACGTGACGCTATTGGCCTTTATACTTCCCAGATAAGTGCAACATGAGATCTATTATCACTTTTCTATGTGCATTGCCTGTGTTGGCCTTATACTGCATAAGTGCCAAGAGATCTATTATCACTTTCGCTATGCATTGTCGGTGTCATTTTATACTTCAAAGATAAGCGCACATGAGATCTACAATACTTTACATACAAGATGTTTGTGTCGTCTTTATACTTCGTTATAAGTATGAGATCTATTATCACTTTGTTATGTGCATTGCTCAAGTATTTTACTCAGTATATAGCCATGAGATCTATTATCACTTTTGCTATGCAATTTCAAGCCGCCTTATACTTCTAAGATAAGGTATCATGGCATCTATTATCACTTCAAGCGGCATGCATACTGTCACATGCTGCCTTGTACTTTTGTACAACTGTAGTTTAATTGCTAATAAATAAACTAAAATGTGAAATTATTAATTTATTTCCGTGAAATTGAAACCACTAATTATTTTATGTTCAGAAATGCTTATGCTCGGAAGAAGGTCGAATTGGGTTAAACGAGAGTATCGAACGAATTCAAGACCCGATTTTTATCGGTTGGCTTTTTGGGCCCAATCCCATCACCCACGAATTATTCATTATGTCTCAAACCCTAAACTCCAATCGTTTCTTCCCTCTCCGCATAACATGTAGCAGTTGCCTCACCATTTTGATTTCTTTCTTCAATTTTCCTCAATTCTCAAGCTTGAGCTAAAATTTTGGAGAAGCCTCATCCTCCTCGGGTCAAGCTAGCGAAAAGCGTAAGTAATATTTTGAGTATTTCAGAAATCTCCAAACTTTGACTTTTGTTGACTTTTGATATTTTGAATTTTATTGCTCCAATTGATTCTTTGGTCAGATTAGTTATTTTGGATTGAAATATGCTATTTGATGTGAAATTTGGGTGTTTTAGGCAGCTTGACTTTTTGAATTTTTGCTGACTTTGGATTTTTTGGATAGATTATTGAATAGAATTATCATTGTGCCTAAATTGTAATATGTATCTATGAATGATCGAGATTGGCAGAAATAAGTATATGAATTGACTTTCTGGGTGATCGCAGTTGACTTTCGCTAAATGTGTTAATGTAAATAAGTTAATGGATCGTTATCAGGATTGTTTGGGATACCATGAATTATGCTATTGGAAGCAACAGTTGAATTAATCTTAGCAATTTGCAGAAAATGAACTTGTGATTAGGGGTCGAGAAAGTCGTGGCTAAATTCTGACTGGGAAAAAGTCAAATCGATTGATTGAAATTAGTTAAATGTCGAAATTTGAATAAAGAGTATACTGACATCGAATTTAGTCCTGGAGGCCGAGGTTTGTCATCTAATTGTTATATTTATAATTTATAATCTGACATAAGGTCAATTTATAAATCAAATGGGTTAAAAAGTCCTGACATTAAATTAGTATATAATTAAATGGTTAACAGTCGTATTATATTTTCAAATGTTTCGCCGACGGACGCTGCACACGCGGTGATCGACACCTGCTTAAATGGTACTAACAAAGCGGGATTTATCACTCGCTTGTTATCTTATTTATGTTTGGGGCGCTGCGTATGATGTTTAGCCGCAATGTATCCGTGGTTTTTCCTGAACCTATCGCGCCGTATTGTCTACAGATTCGCGAATTGTTGAACTGCGCTGCAATGTGATTAGATGTACGCTGTGTGTTTATTTGGTGGTATCTGCGTATGAGTACATTTAGGTTTTAGCGTAATATTTGAGTATGTTTACGCCGGCAGTATTCTCGTATTCATGTCGAGTAAAATTGTGTTGTGGAAGTATCCGGGAGCGTATCTCTGCTGAAAGTGTGCTTTGTACGATTTGGTCAGATTACAAGCATGATGTAGATGTTACTTTGAAATCGCTACAGGTTTGTTTCGTATTTGATATCAGACGCGATTTGTGATGCTGACATGCGGGTGTTCAAGGTGAGCCTGCCGGGAAAAAGGATGATTTGTTATATAATACGTTGTTTGCTGCTCGGCATGAAATTTTAAAAGCGATGATTTGATGGCATGTTGCTTTATGGGCGTTTCATATGAAATGTTTAAAAGCGATTTAATTATATATTATGTGTCATGTTTCGCTTTTGGCAAATCATTTGTTTGTGATTGTGACATTAATGTCAGCGAGTTTTGTTTGTTTATGTGACGTTAAATATGGTCCGCGTGTTTAAGCCTATTTTGTACTAACGGTGCTTTTATTTCGATGAAATCATATGATGTCTCGAATAGATAACATTTTCAGACATATTTGTATAACCGTATTTGATCTATCCTATTGCTAGTACCGATATATATTTATTCCTTACCTGTGATACCCTATTCTGATATGTGTAGCTCACATCCCAAGGATCCGCTTCGACTAAACTATCGAGCTACCCTCTTTCCCACCTTCGACAAGGTGTGCCTCTTTGGGAGCTGAGTTTGCGAGTGTCCGGTGACTTCATTTAGTAGAGTAGAGACGGTGGCTGCATCCTCGCGCCCTCTTTTTCACATTGATGTAGTCAGCTTTTTCTACTTTTGGTTTTGGAGATGTTGAACTGCATTATATTTTGTGATTTGATTGCGGTGGATGCTAAGTTATGTTTTGGGTTTGGCCAGAAATCTTACCTATCTAAATTTGTATGTCAATGTTTCAAGTTTTCAAACTATCTTATTTTTATCAAACTGCCGTGCTTTTTCGTGTCAACCACCCATCGCGACTGATTACACAAGCTGACGACGACCAACCTCGGTATGCATTTTACCCAGGCGGTCACAACTTCAGATAGTTGCGAAATCTATTATCACTTTCATACAAGATTGGCCAGACGCTGGCCTTATATCATGTATGGGCGCATCCATTCCCTGTATATTTGGATTGAAAGTATATGCATTTGGTAGCAGATATCATGGTATACAGATAATGTATTTAATTAGAATATACGTTGGTTGAATGTGATTTTACGCTTTGATTATCAGAAGCTTTATCACCTTCTATTATATCTAACATATGCCCACCTTCTTTTCAATCTTTTATCGCATTTAATTTTATTGTGAAATCTTGACATACGTGATTTATTCATACTGACTATTATAATATTGCCTCTCCTCGTTCACGAGCCACCACCATGCGTTCTTCACTGCTTCGCTACTACACCCCCTCGCCGGGGCCAAGATTTCATTCGCGCTGCGCCGATGCATTTGCCAATGAGCCAGAGGCCGCCGTGAGAGTTTGCTCGAGTGGCTGTGTGAGCATCGGGTATCGGGATCCTCAAGCGCTCCCATTTCACGCGTTGTCAACCGATTTTGATTGTCAGATTTTATTTTCAAACTTTATCCTCATTTCAATTATTTTTTATTCAAAGTGATATAAGATTTACTCAATCAGCTCTTCATTTCTAAGACATCATTATTTCGTGATATTGCCAGATATATATATATATATATATATATATACGGAGTCAGTTGGTTGGGATATCACCCATTTATTGTAAATTTTAAAAACCGCGTTTACTGAGAAATTAATTGTAATCAAATCTCAATTTTTTTAAAAGAGTATTTTTAAACCGAGTCGCCCATCGCATGGGTGGGACTTCACACACGGACATAAATTTATTCTCAATTACGTACGTTTAATTCATTTACGTTACAATAATAATAATAATAATAATAATAATAACAATAATAATAATTCTACTCAAAATATGGATTATTTAACTAACACCTATTACAATAATACTAATAATATTAATACACACACACTATTATTATTTAACTAACATAAATTATTAATGACAAGTTCCATTATTACGCATTTAAAAACCATATCAATTTAAAAAAGAGTAATAAATTAATAAATATAATATATTAAAGATATTCTCAAGACTGAATCATAAAAAGCCGTATACATACAAAAATTGGAGTTTAAAAAACACCGTTATTCAATACACAATTAATCAAATACGCCCGCAGATAAATAAACAAAGCTTAATTGGGGAAAAGCCGAGACGCACGTATGCTTATAGCATATATACGCCAATATATATAATCGATCATTCTCAAATCAGGACAGATACACATTTATTCCATTCCAATTGATAATTTTATTTTATATTCAAGATAAAGATGCATTTAATACTAATACTACCTATTTTTAATTTAACGTTTTCATATATCACCAAACTTCACTCATTAATTACTAATTACTTATTATTTTAACAAATATAAAGTTTTATCATTACATTCGCTCTTTGAAAATAGTTTCATAATATTATTTTCTTATAATTTTCTTTTAACATATAAACAAAGTTACACATACAAAAACGTGAAATAAAAAAAAATGGATTGTTAGATATTTAATTCCTATTGTAACTCCTAACTTAGATTTCTGGGATAAGGATAATTTAAGAATTAATAAATAAGAACATGCCCTTTATTCACACACTTTTATATACAAGAATTTATGTTTCCGACATGAATTTAAAGGGACTCATTATAATTTTAGAGTATGTATATATGTTCAACTACACTTTAATTTAATTGGAGGAATTTCATAAATAAACAACAACAATAATGATTTAAAAATGACTTTATCAAAAAAATTACTCCGTATATAGGAGGTCAAAGAACTAATCAACTTAATTTTTAAATAAACTAATATAAAATCTTTTAATTTTTAATAGTAAAATTTTGTTTTTTAATTCCTCAATGCTTGAACATAAAATATCCTTAAAGCACTTGTACCAGTATTCCTAAAACACTCCCTTATTGTCTATATAGAATAGGATAATTGAAAAAAGAGCAAAAAATTAAATTATCAAATTTCCTATTGAATTAATATCTCCAAAAAAAATTTTCCACCAAAGTCCACTATACCTATTCTTCCACCATCCCTTTGTTTTTATAATAAAATACACTTCTTCCAACTTTTTTATCTTCTCTCCATCTATGTATTAGTAGTTTTTATTTTTTAATGATGAGGAATGTAAAATAGAGAATTTAATTTGTGTAAATAGTAATATGAAAATTTAATTTTAGGGGAAAATTATGAAAAAGCTGATGCAACTGTTCTTAGAAGCTAAGTATCCCATTTATTGCATTTTCATTATTTTATTGGGTTCACTTCTATGTCACATCATTCTATTGTAGGAACATGATTGCACTATAAATACCAATAATTCCAATAATTATTGGATATGATTGCAGTATACTAGTTGGGAAGTGACCAAAAGTGATGTGTATAAAGAAAAAGTATTTAACTTTCCCACGGGGCTAGATGACAGAATAAATTTATACGAGTAATTTTTTTCAAAGATTTAGAGGCCAAATTGTTAAGAGTATTTTGAAACTTGAATAACAGGGAAACATGGCATTAATTTGTACATGTAAGAAAAAAAAGACGGAGCTTCTATCTCTAATCCTTCTCGTGACGTTATTAACAATTGGTTGTTCTAGAAAGTACAATATAAATGGTCTATTCAAAATACGCAATCGTGGTTTTCTTTGATATCCAGCTATTATTTTATTAATATTATCTATCTATATATCTATATACATATATATCAATTGGGTGAATTACTAATATATATAAAGTCTCTAATAAGCTTTGTTTTTTTCTTTCATATTACACTAATTACCTTACCTTTCTTTAAAATCTAAAGCTGTGTTCATATATTATATATGAGTATTAATTTATAACTATAAAAGCTAGAGCTCATTCTTTTCACAATTTTTAAAATTTAACATATAATAATAATATTTTATGTAGAACTATTTGTTATTATTATTATTATAATAGATGTTAGTTATATGATCATATGCTTTGCGTAATTATTATTATTATTATTAATTATTATGTGAACCTTGTTATTATTATTATAAATAGGCTAGTTAAATAATTATATGCTTGTGTAAAATTATTATTATTATTATTATTTAATTCCCTGCATATATGAATTTTATATATTGGGATGCACAAAAAATTAAATTCTACATTTTAAATTATACCAATTTAACCTACATAAAATGCAAATAATTAGATGATATTATATTGGATGACACTATTAATATGATGTATTTATGACATCAAATCATAAAGAATATTTCAGATCTCTCTGCTGACATCTCAGCTCTAATAAGATTCTCGGCTGACATCGTATTTAAATATATTTTTTATATTATATTTAAAGCAGCTATTCACATCAAAGATACCTTCAAAAAATATAAATATAAATTAGAAAAAATTCAACGAAATAAGCTATTAATTTTAAACGATTTTCAAGAAACATAAAAAAATTTAATTAAATATTTAGTTAATCCTCAAGACATGTCAGGTATGTTTTCTTACTAATTTATTCTAAATATGTAGATAAACATGATGTTTCTTTCCTTTTTTTATAAGACTTAAATCGTCATCCTCCAAATAAAAGCACTTACAAAGATATCCATGGTTATCAAAACTCTCAATAATAATTAAATAATAATGAAAGTTAAAAATTATTAAACTTCAAAACACCATGATCTTACGTGACTACCCATAAATTAAAATAATAATTATATTTACTTCATTTTAATTATAACTATAATTAAAATATATATTTGGAAGTTGGGATTTACTCTCATTATTCCATCTTTCGAGTTACATAACCTATTGAATAATTGTACTTTGGAAGTGAGATGACTCTCACTATTTTGTCTTTTGAGAGTCACACAAAGAATAACATGATATTTATTCATGTAAGCACAAATTATTTTATACTAGATATTATAGAGTATATAATTTCAATATCATACTCCTAACACCAGATACATATCGAAATATCAACTTTTATTCATTTTCTTAGAATGATTTGTATCATGTATACTCTTAGACAATGATATATTTTTTAATTTAACTATTTCTATATATCCCCAATAATTAATAATTCTTAGGGAATTTTTGCAAATATCACTTCTATAGCGTTTCTATTCTTTGAAACAATTATTGTAAATAAAATTATATTAGCTTTTAGTTTTATGAGACTCTATTAGAACATAGAAACCAATGAAATTCAACGGAAGATGTCAAGACATTTGAATTTTCATTAGACATTTTAGACAAATAAAACGTTTAGAATATGGTTTGATGTTTACAATTAACTAATTTCATTTTCCAAAAATTTAATACTGATGTTGTTATATTTTTTATGATGGTGATATATACCAATGAATACAAATAAATACAAAAAAGACATTTTTTGAATTAATTAAAATGATATTATATGCATGTAACTACTGAATTTAAACATTTACTAACCATAAATTGAAGAAAAATATAACATGAAAAATTCTTTATTTATCTATTACTATCTTATGTACTGTCTTATGTCTTCATCATATAACATTATAGTAGTGATTATAGGATACTTCCTGCAAGATAACTCAATCCCAGAAAAGAATGCAGATTTGCTAAATGACCTTTCCTTCAAGGACGGGTTCGACTCCTCCCAGAGTAATCTCGCATGAAAGTTAGTTTATGGAAAACTATTAGTACACTCTGGCTACTGGCGCACAACCTCATGATTACCTCTTACGCCAGTAGTCAGCATTAATGATAAATAGTAATAACCGTAATCACTGCTAATAAATAAATTAAAATGTGAGATTTATAAATTTATTCGCAATGTGGAACCCATCATTTTATGTTCGCTAATGTTATTGTTCGAAAGCTACTGTCGGTATAAGCTTAAAACGGTATGTGACGATCGAATAAAATGACGTTTTACACCACGCCATTTTACCAACCCCACCCTCTCTTAACCATCCTTTAAGCCCAACCAAAATTCCAACCCATTCACATTTTCTTTCTCGATTCTTCTTCACTCCTTTCTCCTCCATCTCGAGCTGACTTTCAAACTTTTGGTAGCTTTCTCCTCATCATCCCTGGCCGTTTCCGCCGCAAAAAGGCGCTGAGTATTTTTGAGTATTTTGTGAAATCTCCAACTTTCGACTTTTTGTTGACTTTTTTGGTATTTCGACTTTTATTTCTCCAATTGATTTCACAAATTAGTTATTATTGGTCGTAAATATCGCGGTTTGATGAAAATTTGATGTTTTAGGGCTTGACTTTGAACTTTGGGTTGACTTAGATTTTTGGATATATTATCAATAGAATTATTGTCTAGGCCTAAATTATAATATGCGAATCGAGCAACGATTTATATTTCAGTAGAAGTGTTGTTACAGTTGAATTGACTTTCGGTGACGTGGTTGACTTTCGCTAAAAATGTATGTTAATGTAAATAAGCTGATCAAGTATCAGGATTGTTTGGGATAACATGAATTATAAGGCTGAAGCAACAGTTGGAATTAATCTTAGTGAATTTTGGGTAGTAAAGCTTAACTTAGTGGGATTGTGTGTCAGAAAGGTGGTTAAATTAATCGGGAAAAAGTCTAAATTTGACTGATTGAAATTAGTTAGAAATGTTGGAAATTTGAATATATAGGCCGATTATCTAATTTAGTCCGGTAATGAAAAGTTTGTCATCTAAATTGTTATTGAATATAATTATAATCTTGACGTAAAGTTGTCAATTTATAAATCGAAACGGTTAAAAAGTCCGGAAATTAAATTAGATAAAGTGGGTTGAAATGGTTACAAGTTGTGATTATATTTTGAAAATGTTTGCTCGCATTCGGACGGGAACAAATACAGATCGACATCCGGTTGGGCGCTAAATGTACTAGCCGTGGGATTTATCACTCGCTTGTTATCTTATTTATGTTTCAAGGCCAGATGATAAGTTAGCTGGGTGGCACAGATTCCGTGGTTGTGGAACCTATCGGTGTGTATTGCTGCAGACTCAATTGTTCAACTTGTGTGGTAGTCGATTAGATGCAATGCTTATGCGTTTATCACAGATTACGTATTTAGTACATTTATGTTTTAGCTTAATATTGAGTATGTTTACGCCGAGAGTATTCATATTCATGTTGAGTATAATTGTGTTGCGGAAGTATTTGGGAGTGTATATCCTGCTTTATGCGTGTTTGTACAATTTGGTTGTAATAAGCAGGTGATATAGATGTTACTTTGAAACTGCTGTGTGTGTTTGCTGCGTGTGTTTGACATCAGACGGGTGATTCGTGGGATGCCGAGATGACATGCTCGGGCGGCGAGCCTCACAGAAAAGGATATGATGATGTCAGTGTTCGGGTGAGCCCGCCGTGGAAAAGGATGACTTGCTATATATGACGTTATTGCGGGTTCCGCTTTTTGTGTAAATCAATTATTTACGGTCAGCGCGCACACGCTGGGTGAAATTCTACCGTTACGCAGGTTTGATTACGTGATGCGATATATGGCCCGCGAGTTACGTAATGAAGCTTTCTGCCACAGCGCATTTATTGATGAGTATTCTGCTAGGATGTCTTGGAATAGTTAAGATATCAGCATTCATTTGTATAACTCCGTATTTACCCATCTTTGTCATAAGCATCTATATTTATATATTTTCCTTATTGTATACTGCCATTGATATGGGTAAGTTGGCCATCCGGTGATCCGTTTCCAATGGGTTGTCGAAGTACCTCTTTCTCCTTCTACCTTCGATTGACAGTGTCTCGAAGCAATGAGTTCACAGTGTTTCGCATTCTTATTTAGCGAGGATGTAAAGGGCTGTGAGATCCTCGGCAGTCCTCTCTTTTCATTATTTCGGTGTAAACAGTTTTCACTTTTGGTTTGGAGATGTTGAAATTGTAAGATATTTTGTGGTACATTTTGTGACTTGGTTGTTGTGGTGTTTTATGTTTTGGGTTTGGCTAGAAATGCCATGATGGTTAAATTTTGTATGTCGACGTTTTCGGGGCCAACCTATTCTATTTTTATCAAACCTGGGCTGCGCTCTACTCTGCTTTAAATGTGTGTTTTTCGTGTCAACCATCGACAGGACTGAGCACAGTTGATGACGACTCCAACTCGAGGGCGCATTTAATTTATATATGGTCGTTATAGTAGGCCCTAAATTGAGGATTTTATCCTTTTATAATAGTAACTATATGTATATTATGAAAAATAATTTATTTTGTTACACCTTTATATCTTCTTCACATAAATAGAGAGTAAATGTATAAATTAATTAATAGGAATTTATAAGTTAATAAATAAGTGAATACATAAATTAATAAATAGTGAATGTATATAGACATTTATAATATTTATTAATAAATAGTGAACGATAAATTAATCCTACAAAAACTACCAACTTACATTAACGATGAGCTTATTTGCAAAACTTTAGATGATACACATGTCACAAGCAAAAATATTGGAATGAGATTAAAAAAATTATGGTAACAAAAATACTAAATGATAATAAATAAAAATAATAATATTCTATAATAATGATAAAAATGTATACATAGGTAGGTACCGTAGATGTTTCTTTCACTTAAAATAATATCCTATAATATTTCTACTACATTATAATTGAGATTAATCTTTAATTTATGACATGCATAATAATAGATATAATTCCAAATAAAAATTAAGTATTAATCTTTAGTTGTTATTAATTTGTCATTTCTTTAGTTCTTTGACATTACATTATCACTAAAATATCCAAATAAATTTAAGATTAAAATTTAGAATGAACTTAATAATTATAAAGAAAGAAAAAACTATTCAACTAAGGACTAAAAAATATTTAATGAAAAATCTAATCATTTGAAGGTATACAACTAAATTATCAAAATATTATGTTCCTATAATTTTAATTATACGTTGATTAGTATTTAGAAAAAGCTTTCTTTCTCACATTACATAAAAATTCTTCCAAGCTTCTCTGATTATATTTGTCAAGTTCTTTAGCAATACGGTTAAAAATTTCTACGATTTTCCATATACTCAATATTTATAAATCTTAAAATTAATCCGTTTTCTAAGATTCTACATACTTGTAATAATGTTTATGAATTCATAATTGGGTACATAGTCATTAACAATTATTGTCGGAAGTGATGTATTACAGTAGTATTGTCTAGTGTAGTTCCACTTACATGTACTTATTTTGATGAATTTAATTATTACAATGTAAAAATATAACTTTTACAAATGAAACATGTCTCTTTAAACATCAAATATAAAATACTAGAATTACTTAAAACATACATGATATGTCAACAACCATTTAATTCATGTCATCATAATTATAAAACATATAACCATGTTGTATGTTATAAAAGCTTTTTGAAGTTTGAAATCAACAATCATTACATTAAAAATTTATAATGTCATATTTCAACACAAAAGAATGATAATGATTATTTTTACATTAGATCATATATATTTTTTGGCAAGTATAAGACCTCATCATCATATTATGATCAAGATTATCTTAAGATTAAATTCTCTAAGTTCGTAAGTCCTTTCACTGTGTCTCGAATATCTATCATTACAAGTAAGTTTTGGTTGTCGAGACCTCCTCATAGTAGTGTACGACTTGAAAAGATTTGCAAATTATTCTATATATCTTAAAGTTTATTTTCTTTTAAAAATAGATGAAATATTTTAAAAGAAAAGTGAGAAATAGTAAATTTCAATATATATGAAGAAAACTTTTGAAAAGAATATAAGGTGAAATACTTAAATATTTCAAATAGTAAAAATAGGTTTCAAGAGAAACAAATTGGATAAAGTTTAAATTTTAAAATAAATTAAAGTCAATTTAATAATTTTATTCATAATTTACTATTTCAAGTATTGCAATCTATTTAGGTTGATTTTTTTTTTATTTGAAGAATTTCAATGACGAATATATGATTATATTAATTTAGCTTACTTGTCATACCACAAAGTTTTATATTATTATGAATTTCTATTTAATAGATTAAACCTCAAAAAAATCTTATTATTTTTCCATTCAAAGTTGTATTTTTATTTATTTATAAAGTAAGATTTTTATTAATGAATAGATGACTCAAATGTCACGAGTGACCTAAACGATGGGATCTCATTCACCAAAAAATTTCGAAGGGGAAAAACAAGTCTGGGCGGATTGACTGCCCAATGCATGCGAACCGTATTACAGCGTAGGAAGCCTATTCGGAGTAGGCTGTAGCTCACTATAAGGAATTTGGGGCTGTCCTTCTGACTTGCAAGCTTTGACCTTTCTTAATAGCTCTTTTGCCTTTTACTGCAGAGACATTATTCTGAGAGAAAACTTCGAGGCGTACCCAATAGAAAGAAAATCAAATAAGCAAGAAAAGCAGAACAACAAAAATAAAGCGAGATGTTTGTGTCGTTAGGAATGTGCTCTATCCAGGCAGGACACAAATGCAATTATTTAAAGTGAGTTGACTCTACCCAGGCAGGACACAAATTTGAATGTCTGAAGTGAGTTGATGAAATAAAAATGTGTGCCCATTCCTCCAAAGTTGTAGTTGCACGTAATATTTAATTATGTATTTTAAAGGTTAGTTGTTGTGTTTCACATATATACTATACATAATACATATATTTGTCTTGGTGCTAGAATTAACAATCGTGTGACACATTGTGATAGAATTAGATCACATTCAAATCATTATTATATTTCATTCATAGATTATAAAGTTGAAATCTCTTCTATGATATCAACTTCCCAGATCAGAGAAGAAAAACAGTCTGAAGAGTCTGTAAAGCAAAGAAGAATTTTTATTATTTATTCAAAGGGGTACAAAATAAAATTCACTATAGGAAAAAATTCTTGATGTATAGATTTTTATCCAAATAGAAGAGGATCTCTGTCCTTTCTATAGTTCCTAAACGTTTCTTGACGATTTGTGAAGTGCTTGATTTGAGCAGTCTTGATAGGGTCTTGATGGGAGCTTGGTGATGAGTTGAAGCCCGGCTTGACGTAGCTCGAGCTTGACTTCTCTTGATTTGACTTGGATAGGAGGCTACATGAGGTTGGATATGTGTCTAGTCTTGATGGACTTGAGGTGAATTACCGGACTTGGATATGGTCCCGGCCGAGTGCTTGCTTGTTTATTCCGTGTTGGGCTGTATGGACTTGATCTTGGGTCTTGGACTTGATCTCCGGCCTATATTGGACTGGATGGACTTACTGCGACTGTGTCTTGCAGTGTGAGTCTTCACCTTTTGTGGTGGGACTTAAGGGATGTTCCCCAGGTGGGACTATGCTTAGGCTGAATAAGCTCTTTGCTGCTATTGGGACTTAGTAGATGTGCTACTTTGAGTGGAACTTTGTAGGCTTTGGAGCTCTTTGTCTTTAGTGGGGCTTGGTTGGGATAGAGGCTAGAGCTCTTAAGATGTGTGGAGTGATAGAAATGAATTATTTGAAGCTTGATAATAAAGCTTAACGCTTGTACTACAGCGACGCAGTAGCTTGTTGTTGTGGTTAGATCACTTATCCGTTAAACCTGATAGAAGAGTTTGCTACGCGTAACATTTTCGAATCTCGCGACCGCCATCAAGGTCCATTTTATGATTGTTCTTCCACACCGGGAAGGTGGATCAAGAAAGGTAGCTTGCTTATCTGGACTAATGGCGGCTTATGAAGTGGTCGGCCTTCTGCGGAATTCTTCTTGGCGAAACTCTTTGCTTGGGGCGGGCGATGAGTAGGGGTTATGTGGTTAGGAAGGGCATCGCCCGTCGAGGTTATTGGCCCGCGCGAGATCCGTTGCCTTTCTTTGAATATGAAGTATTTTTTCAATGGGATGCCGCAGTATCCTATGATCTTTACAAAACTTGGGCCCACCGTCTTACATTTACTCATAGGGTCTCTTCGACTCTTGGAGTTCAATAGGCTTTTTCTTTGACAGCTCATCAAGCATGGAGGGGCGTCAGTTCGAGGAAGGGATAGTCATACTCTTTGCATGCTCCTTGAGTGTGAGGCAGTATTTCTTTCGAGTCGAGTCCTCCGCCCGACCTTCTTGGTCTGAATGAGAACTTGGTTGTTTTAGAAGTCCTTTGCATATTGCTTCTTTTATTTTTGACTTCAAATCTTCTACTTGGCTTCCTTGGCTCATATTTGGCATGACGAGAGGCTGCGAAACAGAGGGGATGTCCCACTGCGGCGATGCGAGCTCCGTATCGTGAACTCTTGTGCGGATGCTCGAAGGTTAGGAAGTATCCCTAAAATGCTACTTGAGTCGATTAAATGCCTTGTATACATGATGGATGATGACTCTAAGAGCTATCTTTGCATTTCAAGTTCATACTTTTCCGTCGGTTAATAAAAGTACATGTGGCTCTCCCTTTTCTTTGTTTTGTATCAGTTAGCTCCGTCGTGCTAAATGTCTCTTTGTCTTGAAGAAAACGGTTGAAATTAAGCTTTCCAAGCCAGGCCCAATGTCTATGGAGGCGGACTCTAAGTGAGTATACTAAGTCGAGCATTCCCTTCCGAGAGAGAAACGAGTTGTTTGACAATTTCATCCGCGGTCCCAGCGTTGTTGCGAGTCTCAACAAAGTGGGCTATATGTTTGGGGTTTCCCGATCCATCGAGTGTTGGAACTTGGGTAATAGCCCTTTGACATCTTGTTGATACATCACGGGGAAGTGTAGGGCTTTAGGTAGGTATGAAGGTGACTCGATCTTACGTGACCTTTTTAATGCCCCGATATATACTCCTTTAATTTGTCTTTGTTTGAATCGTTCCGTCTATCTGAATTGGGTTTTTCTCTGTGTTCGCCATTGGTCATGTGATGAACACGAAGGGCACTATAGGGATAAATGGGATGTCCCGTGTCCCGTTCAGAAGGTTGTAGAGGCGCCTCTACTTGTTTTAGATCGACTTTGGATGCTCTTTGGTTAGCTATCTTTCCTCTAGTCACTTGTAAGTGCGACCATTTGCTCTTCGGAGGAGGGAATACTCAATCTGTTGCTGGTGCTGAATAATCATAGAGCCGATTATGAACGAGACTGGATTACCATCTAGTAGGTATACTAGGTTTATAAGCATAGGCTTAAGTTACTCGAAAGTCTCGAGATATGTCTTGACAAGGTTCATCCGGCATTAGTAGGCGCTTCTCTTCTTTGTGACACGTTAGAATCTAGTATGGTATTCGTGATACTTAATTCATACATCTCGGATCCTCAATTGATGTATATTAATCTAAAGCACAAAAAAATAAATGTATGAATACAAGAATTCTTACATTCTGACGGAAAACGAATGAACCCAATCCTTACAATCAACCCACATGAATGCCCTTCCAAAGTCTCTCCAAAGCTTATTCGACTTGCGAAGCCAGTGTCTACAGGTGCCTTGAGAAGCCAGGCCAGGAGTGCTTGAACTTGCTAGAGTTTGAAGATGAATAAAATTGGAGAAACTCTTCGATTCTTTGAGAGGGTGGCTTTCTTTTTGAGAAGAGGAGTTAGGTTTTTTATGATCATGATAAAAACCTAATCCCACTTTCTTTAAATACTGATCCCCAGGAATTGCATTTCGTTAAACAATTTCGTTAATTCGGTTTAACTCATTAACTTAATTAGACCATTATGAGCTTCTAATTAAATAATGAGTTACTAGTGGTGTTCTATTTTAATTAACTTAACAAGTCAATTAAAATACTAGCAGTCACTATCGAATAACTTATCAAATTGTTCATCAATTTCAATTGCTTAATTGATTAAATTTGCAAGTTTAACTTGATCGTGTTCATCGATATATATTTGGCGAATATATAAATATTGAGATACATCTCTCGATATCTGATCTCGTTTAATTTATTCATGAAATATTATTCGAATATCATTGTATGTGTCTAACCTTATAGGCTCGGATAATAGTAAGTTGTATAATAATAATGTTGACGATTCTTTATTATTATAACGATTAATAGTAAGATCTAGCAATCGCTCATAACCCCTTAAATTATCGTAGAGAACCAGCGACAGTAATATCTGATTACTAAAAGGTGAGAACACTAAGTTCTAATAATCTCGTTTAACCAAACCGGTAAATGAATTAATACCTGATTGTCATGACGGGCATAATAAAGGGAATCGATTACCGTTGATTTCAGCGCTCCCATTTTGCCTTTGGACGATTACGCTAAATTCATTTTTCACGCGATCTACAGTAGTTGGCTAACCATAAGAAGTGTGTCATGAAACACCCACAACTTTCTTTACTGGTATGAACTCCAATAGCATTTATAGCGTCCAGCCAAGCAATCGGTACCAGTGTGTGAGAGACTGGTCTTCCCTTGTATATCGAGGGCGGATAAATCCCTCGATACTCGGCATCTATGTTATACTATTGTGTGACCTAACATATGCCGTTATAATCCCGCTTAAGGTGAGTTTGGTCATTGTCAAGAAATATAGAGCTTATAACAGATAGTTATATATCGTAGGTCTAAATTGTCGAACCTAAACTTCTAAGAAAATATCATAGGGCAGATATACGTATCTTACATGGTCGTTTAGGTCATACCGGCTCCCGGTCATAGGACCGACAGCCATTGGTATTGATCACAGTCACGTAGGCTAACGTGATCAATCTTGATCATTAATCAAAATACCGTATTGAGTCGTATAATGTTTGTCATACTAAACTTCTCGGCATCATTGGAGAAACTTTTGGTATCACATGTTTAGGCTTGAAGAGGTATAATCAAATTCATGTTGCCTCTCTAGAAAAACATTGACTAACCTAGGGATTTAACTTTTCACTCATCAGGGATACAATACATGTATATGTGTAAAATTTAAACATATAGGCAGAGTAAACAAATATCTTAGAATATAAGAAAAGCAATATTCAAATATTTGTTCACGTAACATAATGAATCACATCTTGACTTCCAGCAACCCTAACACCATTGCGACATACATCTAGACCTATATTATTGCGTCTTTCATCGTGCTTTGCACGACTTGAATGGATTTGGTAAAGAGGTCGACCAAATTAACTTTCTATTCTTTACTTTCATACTTTGATATCACCTCTATTAAGCGTATCTCACAGTGGGTGATACTTTACGGATATGTGCTTGGATTTGTGATATTAACAAGGGTTCATAGCTTGAGCTATCGCGATGGTAATCGCAAGCAACTTTCAATGGTCCACCAAATCTTGGAGTCTTGCACGAGCTTGATCACGAATTTCCCTGTGTCGACATGCTTCTTTGGCGAGCCGGTGGCTGCTGATGGCTACTTCCGATTCCGTGGTAAGAATCGGCAACGGTACTTTCTGGCAGAACTCCTCGAATCTTGCTCCACCGTTGAGACAAAATACATACCCGAGACTGAGCGATAGTCATCATCGATTTGAAAGCGCTCGGTGTATGCCGGTGACTCTTAACTCATCATCTCCGCGTATACCAGAAAGCATCTTATTTCTCCTCGAGATACTTGAATGCACTTATTACAATCAGTGGCTTTCACGAATTAGCTTAGCATCTCTTGGTTATACTCGTCGTAAGACACGTCAGTGCAGTGCATCAACATGGCATACATGATGGATCCTATGGTTGAGCGTAAGGTACATCATTCATTTTGTTAAATCTACCAGCGCTGTGGTGGGACCTTTGTGCTTTCTTGAGTTGAACTGCATGTCTAAATGGGGGAGATTATCTTCTTGGAATTACTGTCATGTTGAACGCTGCGATTACACTTATTAGCATGGGTATCTGACAAAGTCAGTGTATACATTTAGCACGTCTCGATGGATCTTTATTCAGTATATATTGTCTTACTTTAAGTCGCTTGTTGAGAAACATTCTGCCTTGATCACTTGGCCGATTTCGGTAACTCACGTTGTTTCCAATGATAAGTATGTAAACCGATATACGGGACTATGAATGATACATAACTCCCAGCTTACAATCTTGTATACCTGAGAGTCTTCGTTAGCGATGAAACCAAAATCTTTAATTGATTCGTAATGTAGATTCAAGTGGGGATGCCTTTGCGGCTTGCATGCATGTAGGTCACTTTGGGACATGTAAAAACTGGAGGTTGTACCATATACACATCCTCCTCTAAATTTCCATTCGAGGAAAGCGATCTTAGCGTTCGTTTGCCATATTTCATAGTCATGAAATGCGTGATAGCTAAGATTATCCGGATGGACTTAAAGCATAGCCAGGTGAGTAAGTTTAAATTAATAGTCCATATTTGAACTTGTTTTGGAAACCTTCCCATTTATAGTCTAGCTTTGAAAACATCGGCGATTTAGTCTTTATCATGTTTCTTCTTAAATGCTCATTTTACATTCAATAGGACAAGCTGCATTTTGGTAAATCCAGCGAGCGCGTTGCGGTACATAGAATCCATACCGGATTGCATGACTGTTGCCGTTTAGCCGGTGTCCTTGCTATTGCTCGCTTCTTTATAAGAAGTGGGCTCGTCAGCTTTCAATGAAGGCCGCGTACCGGTAGCTACGGTTCGTGACGATCCCTATTGGATCTCCTAAGGGTTGGTTCTTCCATAACTTCCTGTGGATCAAGAACTAGATCTTCTATGAAAGAAGGTGTCAATTCTTGTGGTGCGTCAGATGCTTCTGCATTAGATGCATCGACATTGACAAATCAACTTGACTTCATCCAGAGATGAACACCGTTACTTAGTATACGGACGGATATTCCTTTTTCAAGAAACACTGCTTTATGCTTGGCAATGAGATTACATTCTAAATGCTTTTGGGTGAAAGTAGTAACCAACTATTTCCTTTGGATATCCTATGAAATAGCATTTATCAGATTTGAGCGCAAGTTTATCCTTTGTTAATCTCTTAACATAAGCAGCGGCCCAATCTGAGAAAAATGACCGGAATCGCTTCCCAGGCCACGGTTCATGGGGGTTTTTATCTCTTGACTTTGTTGGACATCTGTTTAGGTAAATTGTCACGCTTAGAAGTGCGTATCCCCATAAATTAACCGATAGATAGGATAGGCTGCATCGTAGACCCGATCCCATTATCAAAAAGTTTTGATTTATACTTTCGGACAAACCTTGCATTTATGCTCACGCGTTCTGCTTTGGAGTGAGTTGTGAAACAATCACAGCTCTACAAGATGAGTATTGAACTGGTGACTCAAAATATTCTCCACTGTCGGACCAAAGAATCTTTATTATCTTGTTCGAATTATTTTTGTGCCGTTTTTGGCTGCTTGAATTTCTCAGAAAGGACTCGTGTTTGTGTCTCATTAAATACACAAAACGTATCTCTTGTAATCATCAATAAATGTAATGAAGTACTATAATCTCCTCTTTAAATATGTGTTCATTGGCTTGTCGCTTCGGTGTGTATGATCTGATAAATCCTTGCCACTTTCATTAAATCCGATTGAAGAAGGGTGCTTTAGTCATTTTTTCGAGAAGGCAAGATTCGGCGCTTATAGTATGATTAATGTCGAAACGCTTAGTATCCCGCTCAGAATGGAGTTTCTTGATTCGGTTCTCGTTAATATGACCCAATCTGCAATGCCATAGGTATGTTTGGTTTAAGTCATTAGGCTTATTTCGTTTTAAGTTTATGTTATACGACTCAATAATCATGTCTAAAGCGAATAGACCATTTTGAAGGGAGGCGGTACCAAATACTACCGTTCTGATCCTAAATTCATTGAGATACATTGAAAATGAAAAACCGTCATTATTCAAAACAAACCGGGAAATAATATTCTACAATTACGGGCCATAGTAAGCAGGAATAAGTTTCAAAACAAGGCAGGTAGGCGAAATTTAGCGATGGATCACTGAGTTCATGACCAGCCAGGCGTCGTTCATGGCGTAGATCCGTTTCCTAACTCGAGTCTTCTACTTGACTTGAGTTCCTCGTATTATGAAATATGAGAACCCTGACCGATTATCTGGCGCACTTGATGGGAGTAGAAGTTGTGAAAACTGATAACATAGATACTTGTAAGTGGTGGTGGTGTTCTTCTATCATCTGTGAACTTCCTGTAGTCGGGCTTCCGGTGACCTAGGTTCCCATGATAATGACATTTGTCATCCTTCTGATGTTCCCACATCCGGCCGACTTTGGGATTTTCGAACCATGGCTTTCTTCAGTAATATGCTTCTTCTTGAATTTGTTCTTGTTTGGACCACCAAAGCGAGAAGGAGTAAGTTTAGTCTTACCCGGTCGTCTTACCATTCGTGATCGTCTTATGCTGCAGTTCGTTTAGAGCAGAGCTGAAACTTGTGCATATTGAATTTCATGACAAGCGAGAAATTTTTTAGAAGAAGAGGCTTAGGATGAGATCATGTGGAGTTAACTTGAGAGATCTTGGTCTTTCCGAGGAAGCGTTAGTCGATCGACCGAGCTAATCATTTTAATGATATGAGGGCTTGCGGCTTTGTCCAAGTTCCCAATTTGTTGTCACGAGCCTGAGACGGTGTCATACTTCTCTGTTTAGCTTCCTTCAGATAATTCCTCGAGGATTCTTAGGTATATGTCATATCTTGCCGCTTTTCATGTGAATTTGGAGCGAAGGTTCCGCCATTAGCAAGCATGAGACATTGGACATCCACAACTTATCGGACTTGTGCTTTTTGTGGGATGCGTTTACCGATGGGAAACATATAATTTAGGTTTGGAGGAACACTTTATTATTTCGGCGTAGTTACCTTTGCGTAGAGAATGATTCTCAGGATTTCGAGACCCCATTCGTCAAAATTGATCGTTTCCACTTGCACTTTTCAAGTGTTGACGGCGAGGATTATTAGGAAGTAGTAGTAGTAGCCATTTTAATTTTACAAGAATAAGTAAATAAAGAACGAGAATTAGTAAACTATAAATTGCTAAGCACTTACAAATAAATTGTAAAGTAAATACTAATACTTGAATCTCACAGTATATTAGTATCGGGGCCTATTATACTTACATCAAACGGCGGCAACACTTCATATATTTTAAATACGAGTATAATAGTAGGTTATCAACTAATTATCTAAAACTTCGCCTTTCTTTGTGTCGTATACGCCGAAGATGCTACCCGACTTTTGTATCTCAACCAACCGGTTAAGCATACAGTGCAACCAAATAATTACTTGGGTGGTCATCGAAAGCCCGCAGCGTCGGTAAATCACTTTAACATGATCCATTGTCATATCAAAGTGCAAAGCGTAACACACTGCCGTCGCGGTGTGCCCGAGATGATGCTTAGATTTCCATGACTTTAAAATTGAACGTCACGTTGTAATTTAAATGGTGAGATTATTATTACTTTACTTTATTTTACCATGCAATTGTAGCACATAATCAAGCATATGTACAACGCAAAATAAAACAAGTAATGCATTCAGGCGTATGATATGACCTGACACATTACATTTTCAAAACTTGAAAACTAACATTTTGGGCCCTATTACAATTTCTTGTCTTCTGGCTTCTGGAATCTCCACCAAGCTCCGTCTTGAATTACAATTCAAACACTAATCAACTTAGGCTTGACATGCGAAGCTTGTGGGAGAAACAAGAAAATAAATAAAAATAATATATTTCCTTGGTCATTTCTGGCAATCTTAATACGCGGAACCGGAAAATTGCGGGTCATGCTCGATACACCTCAGTTTCATCACAATATATAAATTAAAATATTAAAACAAATAAATGCATAATCCACATATATTAAATGAAATGAAAATAAATAATGTTAAATATGTTAATTAATTATCCATTATTTTCTGATTAATTATCGAATTAATATAAATTTTAAATTTAGATATATTCACACATGATTAATGATAATTATTATAATAATTGCAACATCTTAAATCATGGAATAATTACTTACAAATAATTAACTCTAAAAATTCAAATTTTAAAAGTTATCGTAAGAAAATATTTTCCAAACGAATTATCGATTAATAAAATAATTATGAAGGGAATTATATATTCAATCATCTTAATGACAAAATTTATGATTTAACATTTAAAAGCAGAAATTAATAATTACGATAATTTTGAAACAAAAACTAATTACATAAAATACATTTAGGATTTTCTAAGCGGGCCGACGAACTTCAACGGCCAAAACGACCGGCCTCCGGCCACCCGGTCGACACGGGCGCCAGTGCACGTAATGCGGCCCGGTGGCTACGTCAGTGGCGGGGCATGCGATTAGCGGACGCGCCATCACGATGTCCTTGAAGTTCGTGATTTTGGTAATTCATTTAGTTTTCGATTAATTACAACTTTTTGTAAAATGATTTGGGGCTCTTAAAAATTCAAAAATTCTGGAGATAGAGCTTGAACATCCAACTTGATATAGGTGGCCAGACATGTCAGATTAAATTCGTCAAAAATAAATCTAGTTTTCGATTAAACCCAAAAGCAATCCGGAAATTCAATGAATTTTTTTGGGTACTTAAAAATTCAAAAATTCTAGAAACATCTGGGATGAACCTCGAAAGGTCATAAATACACATATTTAATTTCGTAATTTTCACAAAATTTAACCACTACGTAAAATCGAAAATAATTCTACCTCAAAATTAAAAATACAAACTAATCAATTTTTAATCCCTTTCAATTCATGAAACAATTAAATAAGCATCAAATCATAATCAATACATTGAAATGATTCGAAGCCTTGATATACACTATAAAATGGGTAGATTTTTTCATATTATATATTAAATCAATTGAATATATAAATCATGAAATAATCAAATTAATAACAACGATATCGACACAATCAGCCCAGATAAAATAAATCAAACTTGGTAGGCTCTAATACTATTAGAATCTATTGAATTTATTCGTGATAAACGCAATTCATACGTCAGATCACCGAATTGATGTATATTAATCTAAACACAAAAATACATGTATGAATACAATAATTCTTACGGTCTGACGGAAGTCGAATGAACCCCAAATCACCAATCAATACGTTATAATGGTAAGTTGTATAATAATAATTGACCAATTGCTATTATTATAACGATTAATAGTAAGATATGATAAGCTCATACTTGCTTAAATTATCATGAGAACCAGCACTAGTAATATACAATTACTAAGGTGAACACTAAGTGCAGTAATCTCATTTAAACCAAACCGTAAATGAATTGATACACAATTGTCGCCTTGGGCATAATAAAGAATCCGATTCTAGATTTGATTTCAACCAGTGACTTGTGCATACAGAACCGGTAATATATTAGCGAGAGAGACTTAATTTGGTCGATTAGAGGCGTCACGGCTTAGTCAGTATATTTGACCGGGTGTCTTGTGTGACTCTTTCTTAGCATTTGTAGTATTCTTTTGATACATGGAGTGGAGTTGAGATAGTCCGCTTCGAGAACATCTTTGTTGTCGAGTAGTGGCGAATGGTAGTTAATGATCCCGCGGGCGTGCCTGGTATTATACAAAGAAAGAATTGCATTATTTATTCAAAGGGGTACAAAATAAAACCCATGTATGAAAATTCCTCGATTAATGCAGGTTTTATCAAATAGAGAGGATCATTGTCCAAACTATGGATCCTAGCGTTTGCGGACGATTTGTGAGATCTTGACCAGGGATTGTCTTGATAGAGGTGCTTGATAGGGCTTGGTATGAGCTCGGCTTGACTTAGGCTTGACTTGAGCTTGGCTTGTCTTGATTTGACTTGATTTGACTTGGATAAAGAGCTGTATGAAATTTGGATATGTGTCTGATCTTGATGGATTTGTGACTGAGTACGGACTTAGATGAGTCAGAGTTGGGAGCCTTGTAGCGGCGTATTCCCGTGCTAGCTCCCATGGATCATGATCTTGAGCCTTAACAGCATTCTCCGTCATATTAGACTTCTTTGGACTTATTGCAAATTAATGCTGCGATTAATGATGCTTCACCTTTTATGGTGGGGAGTTAATGGATGTTCCCAGTGGGGCTGTGTAGGC
Organism: Lithospermum erythrorhizon; assembly: GCA_019722365.1. Classification (NCBI taxonomy): domain Eukaryota; kingdom Viridiplantae; phylum Streptophyta; class Magnoliopsida; order Boraginales; family Boraginaceae; genus Lithospermum; species Lithospermum erythrorhizon. The sequence goes on from JADFUC010001580.1 coordinate 67,398, forward strand.
TGAATAAGCTACTAGCTGTATGGGACTTAGTAGGTATGCGATTAGTGGGACTTTGTAAATTGAGAGGCTCACTTGTCTTTGAGTGGGACTTGATTTGGGATGAACTTCAGGAGCTCTTAAGGTGTGTGGGTGATATCGAAGCAAGTTATTTGAAGTAATGTGCAGCCTTTGCTTGTACTTCTGGCCCGGCATAGCGGCTTTTTGATGTAGTGAGGGGACTTAGTGAGATTTAGCCTCATGACTTATAACTTGTACTACAAGCGGTCTTAGTAACTTATTTGTTGTAGTGATGATCGGTATGAAGATAGAGTATCTGACACTTGTTGATGATCTTTGATCATTTCGAGCGAGGGGTTTAACGGCGTGTTTCTGCGCGGAATCGGTATAAGGGGTGAATATTCGGTGTATTTTCTATATACGGAACTTTATGAATCAAACACAAAATTTTTTAGGTTTCATGCAAGATTTATTAATAATTAGGTGCTGGCTTATTCATTGAACATTGAGCGTTCACGAGAGATACATATCAGTCTACGTCATATTTTTTCTTTTGACTTTAAAATTATTTCATTTGTGCAATAATTGCTTGATTTCGAGGCGCCTATTTAGACACCTAAATTATTTTCCAGCCACTTGTGGTCTTTCTACTAAAGGTTTGAGTGTGAACTTAGAGAATTTAAGAGGTGTCTATAATTTCTCGGTGTTTTTGGATGAATGTTGTATTTTTTTTGGAATTTTCTTTATTCATATTTGAAATATGGAAGTATTTATAGGATTACGGGCTTTAAATAAATTAAGCCTCCCCGATTGAATGATTTGATTCTGGGTGGATCGTAGTTTTAACCCGTTGAATTTTGAGGTAAGATCTAGCCAGTCAGTTTTTGAGAATTACTTTGCACTCCAAGAAAGAAATGGGGCGCCTATTTTGAAGTAGGAAGAAGGTTAGGATCTTTTCTAGGTCAAAACGTATTTTCATATTGACCTGAGCACTTTTGGATCGCTATTTGATCCAGTAATTTACAGGTCTCCATTTTGAACCACAGAACTTAGGAACTTTAAATTTAGTCCAGATAGCCGATTTAAACTGATAAAATTGGAGATTTTTAGCCTCGAACACTAAATTTAATGAGCATTTAATTCGGGGCTATTTTACCAAAACCGCGATTACGTCACAGTGTTTTCACGTTAAATTTAGGGTTCGATCGAAAACGCAGCCATGTGTCGACTTTTAATGGGTCGATTTAATTAATTTGATTAAATCATCTTAATTATTTTAATTATTATTGAATAAATTTTCACTGTCTACAGAGTCACCTGAAAATCATAGAGATGAATTACATATAGGAAAAGATAATATTGTTAGAGGTTATAATACTAAATTTCTGAACCTGATATCTAAAATAAATTTTCCATATATATATATATATATAGAAAGAAGATAATATTGTTAGAATTATAATACTAAATTCTTGAATCTGATATACGAAATGAATTTTTCATATATTTATATAAAAGGATACATTCAGCAACTTTAGCGTTAAGTTAGGTTAAGAATATCTTTGAAGGCTTTGGAATCATACATATGAAAATGTTGCTTAAGATTGTTTTTTAAGTATTGTAATTCTTGTTTAGATTTTACGTTTTATGAACATTAAGTGTTACTTAACTAGTTATAATAAGTGGTGTGAATGGATCAAGTAATTGACACCCGCTTGGTATCCGACTCGAAATCTGATTGAAGGTTAATTAAGTCGGACTCGATTACGATAACTTACTCGATACTAGGAACAACTGGATAATTATTCGACTCGATGATGTGACTACTTGCCGGATAACCCGGTACTCAATCGAAGTCTTGACTTGCTAGCTTACTAGTGTTGGAAAAGTGCCTTGAATCGTTGAAATTGAAATAAGTCAGTCGGGACTTGTGATCAGGAGTTGTAAACCCCGGCCCATGTCCCGACAGCGTGACGAGAAGAGCTATTGATTGCAGATAGGGACTTATAACGGGAGATGACAATGTTGGAAACCAATAGTTAATGGTTTCATTTATTATGCCCGTTGCAACTATTGTTAGTTTAGTTAAATGTGATTACATAAAAAGAATGTTCAACTATAGTAATTGTAATTACTAGTTAGTTCTCATGACAATACTAGGGGTTGTGTCTGATTTCTAGATCTCATGCATAACCGTTATAATAATATTAATGGTCTATTTATATTATTACATGGTTGCTATTATCTGAGGCTAGAAAGTCACACATATAGTGATGTTGAGTTATATTTCATGTGTGAAATAAAACTGCGCAACCTAAATTGAGAAGTTGATTGTAATCAACCAGTTTTCTAATTGGAACATCAAGTTACACGTGTAACTTGATATTGAATGAGCTTCGTTTAATTGGCTTGTTAAGATTAATTAAACGAGTCGATTTAGTTAGTGAGCTGGCTCATTAAGCTAATGGGCTAGGATTTATGTTTAAATATATAGTTATATATAGTGTTTTCATGAGAGAAAATAACGACCATACCGTCCATGAGATAGCTTCAATTTATCAAGTCTGATAACAAGTTTATTGCTTTGATTTATACCCAATTCATACATAGTTTAGCCAACTCAGCGTGCGTTAGGCCCATGGGTATTTAGGCGAACTCCTCTTGGAGTGCTTGGAGATTTTGGAGTGTTGTTCTAGGCTTCAAGGAAGATTTGTTAATAGGCTTCTGGTGGCAGTATAGTATTTCGATTGATTTAGATCTGATTTATATAATTTAAAGTGATATTTTTTATATGTATATTTATGCATATAATTTTCCTTCAATGGCATCATGAGCATGCTTTAAGTTTATATATTTTGACTAAATTATGTTAAACATGTTGGGTTTGTATATTCAAATCAAGCAGGTTTCTAAACTAATCGGATCTGAATCCTAGATACACTACAGTTACAAAATAATAAATAACGAAATACTAGAGTGTACTTTTCTTTTGAAATATTTTAATGGCAGCGAAAAACGGATGAGCTCGTATACCCTGACCCGAGGTATCGCAGTATACCTTGTGAGTGGCGAACTGGATGCGTTTTGCTAGAACGTTTAAAGTAAAACCTAAATAATAGAGGAAGAGAAAAACTTTCTCTTCCTAGGGGGGAGGGGCGGCAAAATAGTGAGGTGAGGGAGAGGAAAGAATTTGATTTCTCAAACCAAAAACGAGCAATCTTTTCATCTCCAAAAGTGGCCTTTATATAGGCCTTAAAATCCCTACTTTTAAGGCTTTCAAAGAGATGTGGTGGCTTCTTCCACCTTTTAAAAGACATTCTAGAATTCTTAGAAGAAGATTAGAACCCTTCCTCACTTCTCCTCGGTTTGCAGCTAGTGTTGTAGAATTGAAATTGGAATCTTGCCCATTATTTCCGTAGTTTCTTTAACCCGTGAGTTATAATACATTTATTATTAGTTCGGTTTCTTTGTTTGTGTATTGTGGCCTCTTAGGGCCGGATCGACCAAGAAAAATATACTAAACAGTAGCAGGCTATTATCTTAATATAGAGTGCGAGAGGACCTAGTAAACCATCGTAACCCGTAATGTCGATACCGGTAAATCATAAATATTGATTGTCCAATATATGTTGAACTTAAAGTATTGAATTCTTAAATCGGTTGATCAACGGGAATTTTACGATATCTGATATCTCTTAGTTCTAACACTCCCACTTTTCCTTGGATGATTTATGATATAACATCAACGATTCGCCGATACGTGATTTCCGAGAGTGAGCTTTAGTAAGATGTGTGTCGCAAACACTAGAGCCCCTAGTTGCTTTGGAAATAGAAGGTTAATGTGATATCGACTCACAGTTGGTGGTGCACCAAATTACCCCTTAACTCCCCTAAGATTACAATCTACTGGAGATATCCGGTTATGAATCCCTATTGTACGGTGTGATTTATAATCTCATGATAATACTCAAATCGTACCGTTATGATCCTCGTGTTCTGAGAGGGCGTTTGAGAGAAGGTCAAGTACATTACTCCAATACCTATTAAATCCTGTCACTTTCAATTGTAGAATCACCATTCAATATATATACGTGAGATGATCCTTGGGACACGGATATTCTATCTTCAGTTCTTGATTCGTGGTCGATCTTACGGCTTGAAATAGTTTCGGCAACTATGAGCCCATGTGATTGATTAGAGTATCCTACTCCTTTTGATCCAAGAAATTGATCAACACAATCAAACCACGTACTAGTGGATTTAGCGTTGATTCCGTTCGATGAACACTTTAAATAGAACTGACGATCTTGTTATTTTCTTGGCTTGTTAGAGGTTTTCTTGTTTGGATCACGTATCCAAAGACCTCTCTAGAGAAACATTAGATTGCAGTGGAATCCAAAAAATTTCATTACTTATAGTAAATTGTATAATATACATATGCGTCGTTATGCAGAACGATTGATGTGGATTTGAATATGGGCTTCAATTCAAAAGCATTGTCATCTGATAGTTTTATATGACATTTAGGCAGAGGATAGCTCATTTAAATCTAGCACTACTTAAGCATCAAGAGTAGAACATTACTTCTTAATAGTATGCTTGTATTAGTGTGGTTGATCATTGGGTATCTAGTCGAATGTTGTTCTTTGATACCAAACACTGATACGTATGTATAACATTCCTTGTTGAAGAAAGAAGTATAAATACAAGTACATTCTCGGATCAATAATGAGAGATCTTGAATCTACAGCTCTACTAGAATATCAATCAAACAATCTTAAGATCACTGGGTAGTATTATAGCCGACTTATGCTATTCTAGCTTCTCGGGTTGTAAGCGTACTTTCGATTTTACGTGTTCTGTAGTCATCCATTTGTATTATTCTTGTTACTTTACAAAGATGCCTGACCCCAGCATGTCGGCTTTAGCGAGATCGTTGTGACTACGTAGTTTAAGTAGGCGATACAAATGCAATTCCTTTTTCATTTGCTTTCTTTCTTTTATTCATACAACTTTTGTTAAGTAGGAGAAAGAAATTTGTATCCACTATACTTGGATCGGTTAAATGCCTTACAGTATAAAACATAATTCAACTTTTTGAGTTCGAGTAAGCGGATCTTCTGAATTCTAGAAAGATCTGAAGCCGTCCATGATCCCTCGAAGGAAGCCTATCGTAATCTACATACTTTGTATTGTTCTTTGCTTTCTAATGATTAGATGTGACTTTCGCATCCCTAATCCTTATGCAGCTAAGTAGCTTATGACGTCCTTGTCTGAATCGTTTCCTTTAATAATTAAAACAATTTGAATTGTTCATTAACTTTCATGTACAACCATTGTAGATATGGATGATCTAAGCGTTTATGATTAGTAAGTATTTGCAATTACGAGAATGTACTTGACTTGGATAAATTGTGTTCGGAAGTCATCTTGTAAACATGGACATTTCCATTTAATTAATCATCTATATATATAGTGATACTTATTTATTCCTTGACAAACTGATTATTTTGGAGTAAATATTTTAATATCCAAATCCGTATTTGGAATATTAATGATATCTCCGGATCTAATGCATTAAATGGGTGTGTTATAATTTGTCAATTGTTTTGACTTGGATGAAAGTTTCTTAAGATTCTTGAACTTCGACTATTGGAGCGGTTCCATATCATATCTTATGTGACTTTCTTGATGTTGATTGATTGGCCCCTTAGATTAAGTAATTTGAGAAATTTAGCTAGGAATATGTGATCATATATTAGATGAATCGCTCATCTAGTAGCAATACTTCTTTAACACATTAAAGAACATTAAGTGCTTACTTAAGCCAACTTTCATTCATTTGAACTATTCGAATGTTCTCGTTAATATTTCTAAATACAACATTAAATTAGTAACCACGTCACATTATGTGTTCTCTTAGCTTGTCTAGTAATGAGGAGATAATCTTCTATTTATTGATATCGTAAATCTTATTTAGGACTTTAATAAATAATTTATACAAACACTTAATTTTAATAGATGATTGCCTATTTATGAATTCCAAGTATTATTCACAATTATATGATTTCAAAATTTAAATACATGATCTTTCATTTACGTGATTTATACTTCTATAATTCATATTGGCTTAGAGAGATTTTAGATTTCAAGTAATTTTCGAATTCTTATGAGCCACATGTTATGATATTTATGTTGGTCAAACCAACATGATGGAGATTTAATATCGTTTGTAATTTTCATGTAAAGATTAATAGTTAATTAACTTGAATTAATCTTAAAATATAAAAATTATTTATGTTCAAAACATAAATAACAACAACATTCTAATCAAGCGGGATGCTAGCTGCGACGATACGTTAAAAACATTTGTCTAATCTAAGCGATAAAATTGAGTCTTCACGGTCGGATGCTTAGCAATTCGCATCGAGGTTAAATTCCATCTCTAAGCGATCTTATTCGATTGTCCGTGTGGTTAGAAATGTGAGTACTCATCAAATCTTGACATGCATTGTTGTATTAGAAAGTGAAAGTATCGCGAAGTCATAACATGTAGTACTTCAGGTGATTTGTGATCAAATCGTATCTCATCTTTAGATGGAAAGATTCTATTGGCAGATTTCTTAATGAATAAAATTGATTGCTTTGCTTATCCTTATCATCCATGCGTTTACTGGCACCACTTTATTCGTTCCACTTTGGTTTGTAGCAAAGCTGCCGGGGTTGAGCCTTCGAGGAACTTACTAAAGCTATCATGAGATCAAATGCCATGAGAGCGAGGCCAAATCTCCCTCGTTTCTAATCCGTTATTACTTGATAATGAAATTGAATACCTTGTTAGGGTAAATGTCATGATGATGTTTAAGCTCGATTCGAAGAGATTGAGATTCGATCTTTGAGTCATTGGATCGATCTAAATGCGTCTCGAAAACATGATTAACTCGACGCTTACGTTGATTAGGGTGTGCAACATTTTGTTCTTAACCATTTCGGCGGCCTCACGAAGGAGAGTCTCAGATGAACTTAAATCGAGATCATAATGACATTGTAATTGAATGATGCTCGTGTGTGGAAGCATAAGGCACTTGGCTTCGACGGGTATGAATGCTTTCGTCATTATCAAAGTGGCGCTCAAACATATCTGAATCCTTTGGAGTACTTGGGGCTCATTAAGTACTACATATTCAATGTACTCGTAAACGAGCACTATCCTCAAACATTAGACATTTCAATAAAGTTTGAGTTATTGACTATCTGACGTTTAATTCGGTAGAAAAGCATTCATAAGGGAAAAGGGACTTATAATTGACTACAACAGAAAATACATAAAACAGAACAACTTAGTCTATATGTCATATAATATTCTATAAACGGATAATAGAACAATCATACTCTTTGTTTCTGATCCCACTTAATACACAAAGTATGCAATGACTCGCTGTAAACATAAATCGGGCAGCGTATGCGTCACATTGAGCTTAAGCTATGCAAGAAAGTGTACAATCAGCATGAAATCATGACCATTATGACTCTTGACATTACTAAAAATTCAACTTAGACTATATTAGAAACATCTTATGTCGGCGGGCCCCGTCTTACATTGGAAATCATAGTTAAACAAGCGAATCTGCGAGCAGCAATTCATAATGAATAGTGTAAGTTCGGGTTTTGGTATACGTAACTTAGACTATTCCGTCAGGGATGACATCCGGAATCTGATGGAGATGAGTTAGCCCGTACTCACAGTTTGTGAGGAACTCGATTTTCATATGTCATCTATTCTTGGTGTTGAGTCGATTGATGGTAGGATGTCATTGGTGAAGAGGTTTGAGGAAGGCAAGGTTCACGGTATTAGGACTTCTTCCATCGTCACAGTAGTTGCCATTGCTTGAGGACAACATCGTGAGAACCAAATTAAATAAAATCGGTTCACTATTTGGTTTTCTATTTATCGTATTATATGTGGAGAGTTGATTGATGTAGACATTTGAAGCGTGTTTTGAATGCGTTGTTGTTAAATAGATGCAGTCGGGACTTGTGATTGGGAGTCATAAACCCGACCCGTATCCCACTTGGCGTGGCGAGAAGAGTTGTAGATTATATTATAGTTTCAATTTCACTAAGGTTCAATTCTTTTCCACTTTTGTCTATAGATGCCTTGTGTCTTTCACATGTGTATGGTCTGGTGTCTACATGTATTAGACTAATGATGACCATTCTCGTATCTATTGTAGAAATCATGGCGATTAATTCGGGGACCTTCTTAGATATATTTACCGTTCCTTGTCGATGTTTTTTACATTGCTCGTTTAGGGAGCCTTAAATTACTCGGATAACCTCGTCCTTGATCATGAAGGGGCTGATCATGATTTTCCCCGACCCTGACCGTCAGATACGACCATGACCGCTGGCATACGCTTCAAATCGACTATAAGCCTTGCGCCTTTAATTAAGCGTTGTTGCATTTATTTCGGGGATATGTCATTATCCTTGTGAGGTGAATTAGTGGGGTTTTCCCGAAAGAAACACTAATGTTGGATTCTAGAATCTTTTTCTTACTTTCCGATAGACAATTTGGAATCTTGCGTACTCAAATCATTTTAAGCCATCATAAAAGAGGCTGCATTATCAATCTTAACACTTTGGCTTTCAATAAGAAGCTTCGTGAATTCTTCTTTTTAGCATTTTTCATCTTTGTTACGCTGCAAATATGTTGCTCGAGGTTCCCAGCATTATCAACATCGTAAAGAAGGGCCACAGGGCATAGCTCAAGCGCTAAAGAGGCTTGAGTGCTAAGTACGATATCCTAGTTGTTAGCCTATGACAACTTTAGGGAGATGAATAAGGTTTAAGGAGTCTTTGACCATTTTTCGACTTTAAGAAGAAAGTTATTATAACTTCACCGGAAATACTACTTTAGCAATTTGTAAACAAATGCGGAATAGGCTAAAATAATATTAACGTCCCATTTAAACCATGTTTGATTCGATATATGAAACAGAACGCACATACAAATCAAACAAACTATATAATTTAACCGGAAATAAACAATTAAGTTCAATTGATAAAATCTATTATGGAGATATAGAAAACACAAATTTAATTAATCTTTACATTTTAAACAATTATATGCAAAGCATACACCAATTAATATCACATTCAAGTATAATAGAATCCTAGCATTCTATCATATAAATAATATAAACAATAAAGTAAAGAGTAGGGAAAAGAAGTCTGAGCTAAAACCTGGTATTACTACGAGGTTATTGTCTAAATCCCACAGGCCAAGGCTTCCCAGGCTTTCACTAGAAATCCACTAGTCGGTACTTAACTTCCAAAAGTTTGTGAAGTCCCAAGCAAAATACAACCCTTATATCACACAAAGAGACCAAGTGTTACACAGCAGGTTTGACTCTACCTCGCTTTGAGACCGAGCATGACCCTGGGATTTGACTCTTGGTACACAGCTAGAACCCGAGGAATCGCCTAGTTTGACCCGATGAAGTCGAGATGCGAGCTCAGCTACGCCGAAGCTGACTACATGTCTATTTCTTGACCCTTGGCCCTTGACACTAAAGGCCCAATCTCCCCGATTCTAGCTTGAGTAGAAGCCTCACTGACACCTCGGACCCTCCCGAGGCACTCTACTATAAAGATCAAATCGTAACTTAATGGGATATCTCTTTATAGAAATAGAGATGGTTGTTTTATCCCAATCTAAAATGCTCCTCAATGAGCTACAATTGGATTACAATGTTTAGCACAACTTACAACTCCTTAATTGAGTAGATAATAAATTGAAGCTTGTAACTCCTTGTTGAGTAGATGTGATATTGAAGCTTGTTTGAATCTCAGACTGAATGTTTATTATCTCTTAGAGATGATGAATTTTCTTGTTGAGCAATTTATCGAAATACTTTGAATGCTCATAACAGCCTTTAATCTTTTGAAAATAATGGAAGCGGAAACCCAACTAAAATTCTTTTCAATAATCTAATTAGGCGTAATCTATGAGTTTTAATGTTTCCGCGATGAGAGATATTTTGGTCTTAGATTGATGTAAATGTTCTTCGAGGCTTAGGAATCGATGTGATTGAATGGGGTTAAATGAGTGTTAAAATGGAGTTCAAACTGTCAAAAAATGGCTATTTTGAAACTCCGCCGAGACCCGTCGAGAAGCGAGAGAGGGAATCGATAGGTACTAAACGTGCTGCATGCTTGTATGAGACCTCATCGAGACCTCCATCGAGACCTCGTGAAAGCATGGTCGCGATGGACCAGCTAAACTCCGATTTTGGCGATTCAAAATACGTTGGAAAGCTCTTTTGAGCTCTTTAGAAAATGAGATCAAACTTTTATTTTGAAAAATATCATTTTTAAGATATAAATATTTTGATAAGCGTTTTTGTCAAAGATACTCATTTAAAGCTTCAATTAATTCAAAGAAAGTGATAAAGGTTCAAACCATGACTTTTACCTAAGTTCCGGCTTGCTTTCAAGGCTCGTCTCTTCCGATCTTGATTCTTTGTTATCTCTTCTTCATTAGTTCTTGGTCCTTTCATGACCCGTGAATGATCGACTCTACCTCTTCAACGTCATTCTTTCTTTAAGCTTAGCGAGTCACCGATGACTTGATGCTTTGTGCTTTAACGTATGATTATCAACTTTAAGTCAGAGAAGCACATTTCTAACATTTCTATATGGAATAAAACACTTGAGCACATTTGTTAGATAGTAAATTAATGTTTAAGTCATCATTAAAAACAAGGTGTACGGACTGCAAGTAGTCGATCTTAGCGTCTAAATGCGATTATTGGGTTAAAATCACGCAATGGCAGAATCTCGTATTAAAGTGGTTTAAGGGAAGCTACATTTGGAAATCAATGAGAATTGATTCTCTTTTTACTATGTCTTGTTGCGACAATTGTGTATCAATTCATTTTGGTTTGGTTAAAATGAGATTACGAACTTAGTGTTACTTGGTTATGACGTGCTAGATGTTACTTTCGTTAATTGTTATAATAATAGTAATTGGTCAATTATTGTGTATACAACTCTTATTATCACGGCCTAGAAGGTCCGCAGCGCGCTTTAATGATATTCGAATAATATTTCATGAATAAAATTAAAAGCGAGACTGTATATTTGAGATGTATCTCGATATTTATATATTGTCAAATATATATTGATGAACATCGGTGGTTAAACTTCTTGAAGTTTAATCAATTAATGATGAAATTGATGAATAACTTGATAAGTCGTTCGATAGTGACTTCGTTAGTATTTTAATTGACTTGTTAAGTTAATTAAATTGCTACAACTCACTAGTGAATCATTATTTTATTAGAACAGCTACTTGATTAATTAAGTTAGCAATTTATTTTATTTCTTAATGAGTTTGCTTGGTTGGAATTAGGCTTTTGATATTTAAAAGAAAGAGACAAGGTTTTTCATTTCATGAAAAACCTTTTGTCTCATTCTCTCCATAGCCACCCCTTTTTAGAATTGGAAGAGTTTTCTCTTCCCAATTTTCATCTTGAACTAAGAGGACGTCGTTTTTGGGTGTGCGATCTAGAGGACATCATTCGGTGTTGAGCAAGTTTTTGGAGAGGACATTGAGGAGAAACTTTCGCATTAGGGGTTGCTTGTAGGATTTGGGTTCATTAGTCTTCCGTTCTGTGTAAGTACTTGTATTCGTACATTTATATTTTGTGTTTAGATTAATATACATCTTTTGAGGATCCGGGATGTATGAATCGGTGTTTATCACGAATTAATTAAATACTAGATTTCAGGTGGTATTAGAGCTACTGAGTTTGATGTATTTTATCTAGTTTGATTGTGTGTTGGCATAGTTGTTAGTTAATTTGATTATTTCATGATTTATATATATTCAATTGATGAATATATAATATGAAAAAATCAACCATTTCTATGTATATCATAGCAATTTTAGATTATCATTTCAGTAATTGATTTGGATGATTTGATGTTTATTTAATTGTTTCATGAATTGAAGGGATTAAAATTGATTAGTTTGCATTTTTTAATTTGAGGTAGAATCATTTTTGATTTTACAAAAGGGTTAGAAATTTCAGAAATTACGAAATCAAATCTGTGTGCTCGCGACCCTTTGAGTTCATCGAATTTTCGAATTTTTGAATTTTTTAAGTACTCCGAAAAATTCATTGAATTTTTGGAGTTTTTTGGATTTAATCGAAAAATTAGAAGTGTTTTTTTTATGAAATTCCAATTGGACATATTCAATCATGATATTTTTGATGTTTAGGTATTGTTTGAATTTCTGACCTCCAAGTATTTTTTACAAAAGTTGCAGTAATGCGGAAAAGCCCAAAACAACGAGATTGAATTCTACCAAAAATGAGTGTAGAACTGCGGACCTCGTGCAGGCGGGTCGGTGCCGGAATAACGTTCCGGCCACCTGAAACGTAGCTTACGGCGTGCACCGGCACTGGGCGTGGCGTATTAGCCATGGGTGGCGGAGGTGATCGTTTAACCCGTTGAAGTTAGATAGATCCGTTTAGAAACCTAAATGTCATTTTGTCAATTATTTTTGGTTTAAAATTATTGGTAATTATTTCTTTTCGGTTTTAAATGTTAAATCATAAATTTTATCATTAAGAACATTGAATATATATCTTGAATGGCATTAGAATTTGATTTATATTTCCGCTTTAAATTATTTTCATTAATTGATAATTTTTGAAAATATTTTCATAGTAACTTTTAAATTTTGAATTTTGGAGTTAATTACTTGTAAGTAATTATTCCATGATTTAAGAGGTTGGTAATTATTTTAATAATTATCATTAATCATGTGTGAATATATTTAAATTTAAAATTTACATTAATTGATAATTAATTGTAAAATAATGGGTAATTAATTGGTCGATGATGAACACATTTTATTTTATTTCATTTAATATATATGACATTAAGTGCATTTTATTTGTTTTAATATTTTCTATATATATTGTTATGGAATGGAATGGAGATTATTGATATGACCGCGTTTTTTTAGGTCTGGCATGCAGTATTGTTGTAAATAATATATTTGAGTCGTATTATTTAATTTTCTTTGTTTTCCATAGCTTGCATGCTATCTAAGTTAGGATTAGTGTATTTGAATTGTAATTGAGAGACGGAGCTTGGTGGAGATTCAGGCTTGAAGACAAGAAATTGTAATAGGGCCAAATGTCGGGTTTTCAGGATTACGAGAAAATGTAATAGGGCCTAGGGTCATATCATACGCCTCTTGAATATTGCATTACTTGTTTTATTTTCATGTTGTACATAGCCTTGATTATGTGCTACAATTTCATAGTAAAATAAAAGCAAAGTAATAATAATCTCCTTAAATTTAAAGAATTTAAGCGACGTATCAATGCGATTTTAAAAGTTGTAAAATCGGAGTTCTGCGTCGTCGGGCACCTTTGTGATGGCGAGTGTTACAGTTTGCACTTTGATATGACAATGGATCATGTTAGTGATTTTTCCATAACGTTATGGGCTTTTCGGATGATCATTGCAAGTAATTATTTGATTTAATTGGAATCTTGCCGGTTTGTCGGAGATACAAAAGTCGAGGTAGCATCTTGAATGAATATCTGTGAAACCTTGGAAGCTTACCATTATCATTAAAATGATTGGCAATTCGATCGACTCAATGTACAGGCACCGGTGTCTCAGAAGCGGGCGTAGATCACCGTCTTAAAATTACTCTTCCCGGACAAATTCTCTCGGTTTGTCATGAACTTCAATATGCACAAGTTTGAGTTGTCTAGCAGGCGCATAAGATGATCCGCAGTCTTTGAAGGCGAATCTAGGTGAACAACTCAAACTTAGAAATTGATTCCCTTTTAGCCCTTGGTTCCGTTGCGACAATTGTGTATCAATTCATTTACGATTTAGTTAAATTAAATTACCAAAACTTAGTCATTACTTTAGTAATTGTATATTCTTAGTGTGGGTTCTCATGATAATTTAAGGGTTCACGAGTGATTGCTAGATCTTACTCATTAATTGTTATAATAATAGTATTGGTCAGATGTTATTATACAACTACCTATTATACGAGCTTTAGAAGGTCTACATACAATGATATCGAATAATATTTTCTTGAATAAAATTAAAACGAGAGACTTGTATATTGAGATGTATCTCTCGAAATATTTATATATTTGTCAAATATATATATTGATGAACATCGATTAGTTACGCTTGCAAGTTTAATCAATTAGCAGTGAAATTGATGAATAACTTGATAAGTCGTCGATAGTGACTACGGCCCAGTATTTTCATTGACTTGTTAAGTTAATTAAAATACTCTGACTCAACAGTGACTCGTTATTTGAATTGAGAACCATAATGGTCTAATTAAGTTATGGGATAAACTTATTTCTTAACGAGTTGATTAAGCTGTTGGAGTAGGCTTTCGATATTTAAATAAAAGAGACAAGGTTTTTCATTTCATGAAAAACATTTTGTCTCCATTTAAACTCCATAACTTCGCCCACTCTAGAGGTGGAAGAGTTTTTATATTTTAATTTTATTCATCTTAATTTAGCGAAGTTAAATCTTCGATTCGTTTCCTAACTTGGTGTGTGCGATCATGGACATCATTCGGTGTTGAACAAGTTTTGGAGAGGACATTGAAGGGGCTTTCACGTGGGGGTTGCTTGTGGGATTTGTGTTCGTTCGTGCTTTAGTTGCGATGTAGGTGCTGTGATCGTACATTTTATATTTTTGTGTTTAGATTAATATACATCTTTTAGGGATGTATGAATTGGGTATTTATCACGAATGAATTCATACTAGATTACATCGAGCTTCGAGTCAATTGAGGCGCGTCCAGCAATTACCTCTTCGTATGGCTCGAGGGAATGGATAGCGTAGGACCACTTGGGTTGAGGATTTCACTTTTTAACAACTTAAGGGAAGGAGTTTCTCAATTTCCTGTATTCGAATACTTTCTTATATTATTCTTTAAAAATGTGTAATTTTCTATTGTTAGAATCAATTAAATGTTAGAATTCTCGTCGTTATTGGCAATTCCATGGTGGCGATAAAGCTGGATCGTGCAGGATCTGTAATGACACGATATTAACCCGTCAATAATTAAGAATAATTGGTATCATAAATTACACTAGTACTAAGATCTACGGTATTGATCTCCACTAATTGAGACAAGATAATAACAAAAAGAATAAATTACGGAAATTAAACACACCTGAATTTACCTGTTTTGATACCGATGTGAGACCTAATCCAACAACATGTAGATCCGCTAATAATCACCGGTATTTACATAATTCAGAAATCTATTCTACCATCTATCGGTGATGTCCTAATAAACTCAAATATCTATAAACGAAGATCTCTCGGTGGGTGTTTCTCGCAAACGATTGAGTGTTTTCATGAAGCATGAAAACCGTCACATTACCTCTCATATGAACTATCTTGAATCTACCGTGATATCTATTTTGATCCTCACTTTGAGGTGAGATTGTTTCGCACACACGAAAAGACTTCGTAATACTCGTATATATAGGCTACAGGTGCTGGAGTCTAAAACTTAGAAGCGAATAAGGAAAACCTGATAGGCCCTCAGAAAACCACCTTAAAGAAATCAACTTGTGACTTCCAAGCTGACCTGCAGGCGGCCCAAATGTAACCGTTCCGGGGCGTTCTGCGGGGCGATCGCCTCGCGCTTTTTTTTTACGCTCTTTGAGAAATTTCTTCATTCTCCAACGATCTCAGCTTGAAGACATATTTCGGATCGCGTCATAAACTTGATCACACGGCGCTACTTGAGTTAAATACGTCGAACTCCCAGAGTTGTCGCTAGCGATGCGTTTTCGCGATCCCGAGCATGCGTTGGATATGCCATTGCTTGACTATCGAGATACATGGCCAAAACCTTTTGCCTGTTGGACTTTCACAGCGTTAGTCTTACCGTATTCTTGCTTTTACCTCTTGGATATTTCTAGAAAAGTACCTTAGAAATTCTCCGTACTGATTGGTCATTAATGAATCTCTCTTCTCTTTTTTCTTGTCGACTGACAACTCCACTTAATTCAATTTATTTATCATTTTGATTTAAATCTTAGAGGTTAGACATACCAAAACAACATTTAGCTTAGCATACCAGGATGATAAGCATAACACGCCTTTAGTTTAAATCTCGTAGCATCGAAATTCCAGCGTCTCGCGTACTTCAACCTAGGACTTTACCCACAAAAAATATTTCTAACACCGAGAAACTCCGTATTCCAACGGCAATAGTTTACCGCTGAGAAAGCTACCGTATGGGTTTCCGCTTTATGGTTTGTACGCGTCTTTCTATCAGGATTTCTTCATGCATCCCTTAAACAGTCTGATACCTGTTATGAACCCTTTTCGACTACGGTCTCCATCGTAGCGTGCTTTATAATAACCCGTTCGTTAAAAAAAAAATTAAAATTTTTCGATTAGGTGGTGGGACTCGGAGATAGTATAAAATAATTTCGATAATAATATTTCCTAAATTATTTGAGCCGAATTACATTTAATTTAGTAGTAATGGCAGGGGACAATTAGAGGTTAAGTTAGATCATTAAGTCGTTCGATAGGCTGATTCGGCGTGATTTCGGGCCTGAAACTCACGTGCGATTTTCTTGACTTAAGAGCTAAGTTATCTTCCATCCTTATCATCAAAATCACAAAATATCTTCCCGTTTTCCTTAAATGCGGCGAGAGCTCTCTTGGAGCAAAACCCCAAAAATTTCTTCCATTTAACGACCTTGTTGCGTATAAAGATGCCGAGTTGTTTGTTAAAGACTTAAAACATGCTTTACTACGATTTTGGTATGAAAATAAGTTTTAGTTGATTTTTGGCTTTTTACATAATTCAATTTTATGTTGTTTCTAAGTTGTTATGGGTCTTGCATGATGTATATAAGTGATGAATTCATGACTTAGAATTCGTTTGAGGATGTTGTTGTCGGAGTTGACTTTTCTAGGTTTCCGTTGACTTTTGGGTTGATATTTTTATAAGACTTTTAAATGTGTAGAGTTTAATTGGGACCTTGTATAGTTGTTGTGATGTTAAAATTGTGATTTAAAAATTGATTAAAGGGAGTTAGGTTGAAAAAGTGCGATTTGTAAGTTGAGTTATAATGTCGATATTTTTGGAGTATAGGTTGTTAATTATGGACTTGAGGTTAACTAGAATGACTTATAAGTTGATTTGAAATGTTAAAATAATAAGGTGGAATTAGCAGGGAGATCGGTGGGTTGTGTCCGTGAGTTATTAATTAGTTGTTTATCGGAGTCATTTTAGTTTAAGAAATAGTTAAAACAAGAGTTGGTAGCGTGTCTTACAGAGCATGTATTGTAGTAGGTCTTGATATTACTTTATGGGTGTTTTTGTTGGCGTTGATGGGTAGAGGCGGTTACCGTGATTGTGTCCTTGAAAGTTTTTGTGGTAGGCTAGCGGTGAGTCTTTTATCTCGCGGGTGTTGCTGCGTGCTACTTTAAATTGTGTGAACATGTTCTTTGTGTTATGATTACGTGAGAATGATATACATGTAATTATTGTATGATTATGAGTGATTACGTTTGTGTGAGCCATGATATGATTATGTGATTATGTATTACATGGCGTTGAAGATTGCTTGAGTAACAAATAGCTTGAACTCTCGGCTTATATTTCGATTTGTGGCCTTGTTAACTTTGTTGTATTCGTGGCCTTGTCGGTACTTTTGATGTGTTGTGGCCTTGTTGGCGGTTGTGTTTGATTATGAGTGTGAGATGAGTAGTTGTGTGCTTGGTTATTGTTTGGGAGTAGAATAGTTGGTTATTGAGAAGTGATGGTTAGAAGTTATGTATGACTTTGAGGTGACTTGAGTATCGGTTGACCATGTTGGGATGATTAGGGTTAGGTGACTCTAAGCACCACTTCTTTGGATGAGGCAGCGATTGGCACTCTTTAGGTATATGTGCGGAGTGGAGATCATTGTCACTTTCTTTGTAATGCGTTGTTGATGTTGGCCTTATACTTCGGTATATGTGCGATTAGGAAGATCTCTTGTCGACTTTGCTATGTGCATTGTTGATGTTGGCCTTATCTTGATATATTAATGCGGTCGGAGAATCTGACATCTTTGATATAGGGAATTGTTGACGTTGGCCTTATACTACGGTATAAGTAGAGTGATTATTTGCGATTTATCTATTCTATGAGGTAGGCAGTTGAGTATATGCGCGTTAGAGGGTGATATATATTTGTAGAATATGAGATAGAAGGTGATGACTAGAGGTTATAATTCGTTGTTGAGTCTCTGCGATTTTGTGCAGGTGTTTTGTGCACTTATTGAGACGCTTATTATATCTTGGCGTGTTAAGTTTAGAAGGACGTCTTTGGAGCTCATTTCGGCCTTGAGGTTGGTCGGTGGAGGTACGAGGCAGTTCGGTGATATGTGCCCGTGCTGCGATGTTTATCGATGAGGCGAGGATCGCTGAGTTCGAGGATAAGGTTGGCCGTGGGAATCGTCACTTTGAATCTCACTTGATGGTTTTACCGGTTCCATCTTTGTGAATCGGCCACGAAGATGGAAATGGAGTTAGAGCGGCCAGTGGATCGGAGTCGGGCACGAGACTTTCGGGTTCGGTGGGCTCTTGTTCCCAGAGTTGGAGGAGGGCGGACAGTGATGCGTCACAGGCGAGTGCCAGTGCTCGGCCCGATTCGCGAGAGTTGTTCCGCGCTCTTTACGCACGGTGGGTTCTGCGAATTATTGAGGTCGAGTAGTCTTCAGGGGTCGGTATCGCGTTGTTCTGGGTGTGGTCGGATCGGGCGTAGGCGGCGAGGATTGCGGGAAAGGGTGGTCGCGTACTCGATGCAGCCCGGCCGGGATATACAGTGAAGAGTTGTGTAATAACCCGCTACGGAAAAAAAAATTAATTTTTCGGTCGGCGGTGGGACCCGGGGATAGTATAAATAATTTCGATGATAATATTATTTCGTAAAATTTTTTAGCCGAATTACATTTATAATTTAGTAGTTTTGCCATGAAAAATTTTATCTTTGGAATCGGGTTCGTGGAGATTTAAGTCTGATAAGCGAGGAAATTAAGCCAGAACGGGACTCGAGGATTTTTTAAATATCTATCGTATATCTTCATCATCCCAAAACAACCGTCATCTTTCACCATTGTCCTCGTAGGGCGAGATTTACTCACTCCCGGCTTATTTCTTCTTCGTTTCTGCAACCCGGTGTCCCATTTCAGGCTTCAGAGATGCGTTTGTAGAATGCTCGTTACTCCCCGTCAGCCTGCTTCGAGTTAAGGTATGAAAGTTGAAGTCTTTTGGGATATTTCTTGGGTTTTGACATATGTGACTTTTAGTTGACCTTTCCATAATTGAATTTTATGATGAATCTTAGTTATGGGTTACGTGATGTATATAAGTGATGAATTAAATGATTTAGAGAATTCGTTTGAGGATGTTATGGTCGTATTGTTGACTTTTCTAAGGTTTGATTGACTTTTTTTTGGGTGATAATTTTATAAGACTTTAAAATGTAGAGGTTGGTTTGTAGTTGTTGTGATGTTAAATCGGTGATTTAAAAAATTGATTAAAAGCTGATTAGGTTGAAAAAGTGTTATTTCCAAGTTGAATTGTAATTGATATTTTGGAGTATAGGTTGTTAACTATGGACCTACTGATTAACTAGAATGACTTATAAGTTGATTTGTAACGATAAAGTGATAAGATGGAATTTTAGCGGGGGATCGATTGGGTTGTGTCCGATGGGATTATAATTCGATAGTTTAGTCGTATTAGACCGTTTAGAAATCATTCGATTAGAGTTGGTAATGTTTATTCTAGAGCGTAATTCTTAGTATTAGTTCTGAGTATGCTACGGGTGTTGTTAGGCCTTGACCGCGGAAAGGGGCACGTCCGGATTATCGCGTTCTTCATTGAGGACTTTTGTGATAACTAGTAGAGGTGAGTCTTGTCTATGAATTGTTACACTAAATTACTTACTTTAAATTGTGTGAACATGTTATTGTGGTACGATTATGTAGAGAATGATGTACGTGTCATTGTGTGTTATGATTACATTGAGAATGATATACATGTAATTGTTGTATGATTATGTGTGATGCATTTGTGTGAGCCATGATATGATTATGTGATTATATTATGTGGCGTTGAAGATTGCTTGAGGTAAGTAATAGCGAACTCCCTGACTTATATTTCTTATTTACGTGGCGTAAACATTTATTTATATTCTATTGGCTTTTATCGGCACTTTTGAGTATGTTTGTGGCACTTGTCGGTGGTTGTGTGTTTGATTCACGATTGTGAGATGTTTTAGGCGTGTGCTTGGATATTGTTTGGGAATTAGTTGTGAGAGGTGATGGTTAGAGTTATGTATGACTTTGAAAGAGGTGACTTGAGAGTATCAGTTGAACACTATGTTGGGATGATTAGGGGTTAGGTGACTCTCGCTTCACTTACGAGAGGGATATGAGGCGATTGGGCTTGCTCTTGATTATATGTGCGATGGAGATCTATTGTCACTTTGCTATGTGCATTATTGATATTGTATATACTTCGGTATAAGTGTGGTGGAGATATTGTGACTTTCTTGTAATGCGTTGTTGATATTGGCCTTATACCCGGTATTATATGTGCGATTAAGAATCTATTGTCACTTTGCTATGGGCATTGTTGATATTGTATATATTACGGTATAAGTGCACTGCGGTTATTAGCGATATATCTATTCCTGCGGGTAGGCCAGTTGAGTATATGCAGCGTTAGAGGTGGTATATTTGTGGAGATATGAGAGATAGAAGGTGATGGCTAGAGTTATTGTCGTTGTTGAGTTTCTATGATTTTGTGCAGGTGTTTGCCTTATTAGGGCGTTCTATTATATCTTGACATGTTATGCAGAGACCTTCTTTGGAATCTTATTTATTGTATGATTTTTATTAGGTAGTCACGGATATATATCTACGTACTTTATTCAAGTTGAGGCTATTATAATATTGTGCAATCTCGTGCGTATGGTAAGTTCGCCCCCACTGTGTTAAGTGTTCACTAAAGACTTGTGACTTACATTTTTTACCCAGCTATGGGCGGCATTTTTTATTTGTGCAGGGTTGACGGATGGCTAGTTGAGCCAAGAGGCTGTTGAAGTTTGTTCCGAGTTGCTTAGGTGAGCATCGGGTGGCGAGAGAGGATCCTCGAGTCTGATTTTTGATAGGTTGTCAACTATTTTTTGATTGTTGTACTTTATTTTCAAACTTTAGCCTTGTCGGCGGTTGTCGCTTTGTATTAAGTACGGTGCCCACTCTCTTTTGTGGCTTTGCCATTCTTATTGGGATATGTTGTATATATATGGAGTTGGTTGGTTAGATATCATGCGATGGTTATGAATCTTAAAACTCTTATTATTTTGAGAATATTAATGAAAATCAAATTTGGATGAAGCAGTAGTTTTTAAGCGAGAGTCCATCGGTTTAGTGACTACGGTGTTCAGTTATAATGATTCCTTTCAGGCGGCCGACACGGGGAGGTAGTTCTGACGCCTAGCAATCTTTCCTCGCGAAACAGCATCGGCAATAGCTCCCCGTACTTATTGTGACAGCTTCCATCCATATCTTTCGATACAAGCGAATCCACGCAGCAGAAATCATCTTGAGCATTGCTTCCATCGTAGCACTTTCATCATGACCTTTGACCATCGATAAATCCATGATCACGAGTTGCCTTAATCCGTTTTGAACAAGATTAGTCCATCAGATGCAGGCATCTAATCCTCGATCTTCCATGTAGAACCATTTAATAAACCTCAAAACTGTGTGTCAAAAATTTCCTCCGGGAGCCTTCCATCCCAATCGTGTCCTTTCCCAAACCAAGACCTTGGCCGACAACCCACGTATCATTAATTTCCTCCAGGGAACCTTGAAAATGTCGATGACCACTTCCCAGCCGAAGACCTTAATGATAACCGTATATACCAAATCACACCATTAATTCAGTCGAGAGACAATAGAAAGAAAAAAATAAATTACAAAAAATCAAACACAAACAAAGATTTACGGACATGCCCGATATGAAAGATAATTGACTGCTTCTAGCATCCATATCCTTTAGTAATCACGGAAGACTTGTTACTCGACTTCGAAATCCTATTCTACCATCTAACTTGATTGATGTACTAATACACTCAAATCTCTAGAAAGCAAGATATACGAATTGGGTGTTTTCTCGTAGACATGAAAACCCCAATTATTTTATGGTATCTCGAATCTACCATGATTTTCTCTATTTTGATCCTCACGCTTTGGGGTGGTGTTTCCACCTTACTAAAAGAATTATAATACTCATATATATAGGTTACAAGGATCAGAATTAAGCACTGCTTAGAATAGGAAAATATGAGCTAAAGCCTTAAAATCGCCTTAAAGAAATCGGCTTATTTGGCGTCGTGATAATACAATGGCCCCAATGCGGCCGTTCAGAGGCCGTTAGGTTCCATTTTCTTTCCAGAGATTTTGCTACAAAAACTCGCCCTGGCTTGACACATAGGGGCCGTTAAACCACTAACTACTGCTTTGAAATTTTTCTTCATTCTCTAACAATAAAGGCTCCAAATTGTGCTTAAGTTCTAAAATGATCTAGAACACACAAAAAAACATAATATAAATTAAATATAAACTATGATAAAAACATTTATTTTATTCCGTCATTACCAATTAAAAGTATGACCATGATTATTGATCTACATCAAATAAAACAATGTGCCCAGATTAGATAGCTAAAATGCTCAATATGATAAAATTCTTAATATGATGAATGCTACATAAACTTTAACTATTTGTTCATGCTTGATAATACCGATAAGGAAAACAACAATTTGAAGTAGAGTGATGAATACGAGAAAACATTTTTTTCATTTCGAAAATCAGTATAAATATTTTGTGAAGGTTGTTTAGAATTATGGATGAAAGTCAAGTATTTAAAGAGTAAAATCTTATTAAGGGTCCGTTATTGTTATCGTTTGATGAGATGAAAATAATGTTAACTTCACTGTTCATTACCGTTAATAGATCGGAGGAACAACATTTTAAGTGTGTTGAATATAATCTAGCAATTTGGATGCACAAGTTGTAAGAAATGATACATGATTATGAATGAACACATATAATAAAATAACACATGAGTAAAGAATATCAAATGTCGCTATTCGATTATAAATGTTTCGTGAAGTAATAATATCAATGAGATGTTTATACCCCCACAAAATAAGATGTAAAAATTTAACTCTCCATATAAGTATGTGAATTTGTCTTTAAACTCAATTATAAGGAGTGAATCTTATGTCGAAGTGGTTAAAAATAAAATTCTAGTCCCTCATCAATTGAGACAGATTCCACAATCAACTCTTTCTGATATCATAGGACATGTAGTGTTATGGTGTCACACTTTTATAATGTGAAGATTCAGGTGCACATGTGTGCGGTTGCTCTCCTATCCTCCCTCGTAATTGAGTCCGACAAAATACAAACTCTGAAAAATCCAAATCATATTCAAACATTTCCGTTGACTTTTTCCATAATCATAATATAAATTCTGTTGAAAAATCGAATCTTAATTCAAACATTTATTAAATGCAATGGCAAGTGATGATGCAGAGCGCGAAGAAGACGAAGCTGCTGAGGATCTCTTCATGCGTGATCGATTCCGTCTATCCACCATCTCCATTGCCGAATCCCAAGGTTTATTATTCACACATTTAATTCCTATTCTAATTCATTCATTTATTATTATTATTATTATTATTATTATTATTATTATTATACACTTCAAAAAAATTATCTAGTTTGATTTTCAACTGATAATAATAACAAATTTTGTGATCTTAAATTGACACATATAAAGTTTTTTTGAATATAAATTATCATGTCAATAGTGTCATATGTTGACAATGTCATCCTTTGATATATTTTGAACTGAATTTCGGAGTTTATTTTTTTGAAACTATTATTGACTTTTAATTCGAGCGTAAGATTTAATGTAATTTGATCGGATATGTATATTTTCGATGTCATATAGTTTTTTGTTTTTTGAATTGAAACGATGATTAATATTCATTCATAAATTGTAAAATTACTACATATACTATTGAATAAGGGGACTCTTTTACATCAATTGAACATAAGTACTTTTCAAAAGATAATTAATCAGATGAAAATATGATAGAATCACTTATGATATCTACCAAAATAAAATTATAGTACATATTAAATATAAAATATTTATACTAAACAATACAAAGCACGGGTCTTCAAGACCACAATGTACTTGATAGTATCATCTT
The DNA here is from genome assembly GCA_019722365.1 of Lithospermum erythrorhizon. Taxonomy (NCBI): domain Eukaryota; kingdom Viridiplantae; phylum Streptophyta; class Magnoliopsida; order Boraginales; family Boraginaceae; genus Lithospermum; species Lithospermum erythrorhizon. The sequence goes on from JADFUC010001580.1 coordinate 91,789, forward strand.
ACGTAAGGTATATATACATGTTGAAAAGAAATTAGTTGCATACGTAAAGTATGATCGATTGAAGAATCTTGGGAGAAGCGAATATTAATCACATAGAGATAAAAACTATACTAAATTTTTGCAAATGTAGATTAACAAGATCTATTACTTTCAATTATTGAAAATAAACATAAAAATATTGAAAGGTGAAAAACCCCAAAAAAATAATGGTTATTCCTTTCAAAATGGGTGGTTTTTGTTGAACAAGTTTTTTTATTTTATTTTATTTTTTTAGAGAGAGACGTGGGAGAGTTTGTAGTAGAGTCATATAGTTGAGTATTCATTTAGTGTATATCACAAATTTATTATTCATTTAAAACCTTCATTGAAGACTCATCCCCTTTAGGTTTTAAGGAGGAATAACCACCATTTTTGTGGGTTTTTTTTCCCTTTTAATATTTTATTTTTATTTTTAATAATCTAAAATGTTAGATCGTGTTAATCTAACATTTTTTAAACAGTTTAGTGTAGTTGTCTTTATTCCGTTTGGATTAATATTCGTTCATTGATATATTTCTCGATTGATGGTTCTTTCTGATTAGCGGGATATATAACAAGATGAAGATGTATATCATCGAAATATATATTTGATGCTTAGAGCGAGCCTGATGTGTTGTTTAGTAGGGATATTTTGTGTTTAATCGATGCCTATTTTTTAACTTTGGTAGATATCGATATGTGATACATCGATTTTCATCGATTGAACATTTTTTTTGGGAATTACTTATGTTCAATTATATTGTAATAATTTTCTGCAGTTTATGAATGAATATTAATCATCATTTCAATTAATAAAAAAACCTTCACTGAATTTTTTCAAAAATCCCAACATACCATTTCTTTCAGTTTGTTAAAAGTCTCACTTCTACAAAAAAATTGATCTGACAACCGCTTTAATTAAAAAACTATTTGATTAGTTTATGTGTAGATATCATATATATGTTAAATATATTTTCTTTCATTAATAAATAAAATCTCATTTCTGATGCTGGAATTAAATCTATGGAAGAAAAACAGTTTACCAAATATTATACTACATGTACAATTACAATAGAGTTCAAAATATGAAAAAGTCAAGACCAAAATTCGGAAGTAGAACAGCTTTTAGAAATGGAGTGAGTATTACTATGATGAAATTATATTTTTTAATGTTTGTTAACTGAGCAGCAAAGCAACTTGACTTGGAAATTTCTCGACCAATTGTAGCTTGCATCTCCGATTTAGCCTTCAAATATACAGGTATAATGTACTACATGCATTTGAAGAATGTCTATTTTGATTTTCAATGATCCAAAAGAAAAAAATTTATATCTTAATGGAGATACGAAACTTGTATTTGTATGAAAGTGTCTTGTAAATAATAAAATAGGTTGAAAATGCCACTTTTGATGTATTTTTACTAAATATTACAGTACCTATAAAAAAATATTTGAGTTCGCCATCCATCAAAATCCAAAACTTGACGATTTTTTTTTGGATGGGGGAATGTTTGATTAATTCATTATTCAGAATAAAAGTTGTGAGTCCATCTTTTTCTACCTATGAGGAGAGCATGAGGAGCTTTGTTTTCTAGTCTTTTTATCATGGGAACTGACAGTTTTGAGAATAATGTTAATTATGCTCACACAGAATTTTGAGAAGTATTAAGGAGACGACTGTAATCAATGAAAAGAATCGTTATTCGTGACATTCCACATTTTTCTGTATCGCGCCTTCCATTTTTGGTAGTGAACACATCAGAGCCAATAGGTTATTATGGTGGCAATCTAACTTATGTAGATTGTTGGGATCTTGTGATTCACGCTAAAAGGGTAGGTTACTAATTGAAGTTAATATGAATGAAAGCAGAGATTGTGGCGAAAGACCTTGCATTGTTTGCACAACATGGTGGGCGAAAGTCTGTAAATATGGAAGATGTCATACTCGCAGGTCAGTGAACAATACAATGCTTGAACATTATACGAGTAATGGTAAAATACTACGTAACATCTTTCAGGGAGACAAAGTTGAGATAAACACCACCCCGGCCGCCCGGCGTTGCACTATACTTTACATATCATATTTCCTGAAGTGCATCACTGAAATTGATTATCAATCTAACAGTTGGATGCTTGGATCAAGGCCCATTATTTTCGGTCTCTTTTTATGTAGAATAATTTTCTGATGCACAGTTTGATCTTTGACAAATGGTACAGCTAAATTTCAGTTTAGGTTTTTCTGAAGTCTAAAAACCTGTTTTTCCCACTGTTCAGTGCACCGGAATGAACATCTGACTACCTCCATGAGATCATTTAGCAATGGCTTGAAAAGTAAAGAACCTCAGTCTGAGAGAAAGAGGAGGAAAAAAGCAAATAGGGACTTGCCGTATATTCCTGACATTAGTGAAATCCTTGAAGACCCTGATATCTAGCTATCTTACTTCTTTGTAAAATTCTTTACATAAATGATGCATAATCTTTGTCAATGTCATTACTGTTTATAGCATTTCCATATTGTTTAGTATTTATTCTAGGAGCCTGGTATTGTGATATTAAGAAATTTTTTTAGTATTGATTATTAAATTAATCTAAACCTTTAAATTTTTATTATTTTAATTAATTTGTATCCCAATAGTTAAAAGTTTTATGGCGTTTTCATAATCGTGATTTGCCTTATGCCATTGAAGTATCACGTGTGTTCAAATCAGCCAATTACTCGTGGTTTGCCTTAATCACACCAATTTTTTAGGTAAAAAAGGTATATATCCCAAAAGAAAGGGTCATCGTATAATATACGAGCATACCTCGGATGAAAGATAAGCGTAAAAATCTATCTTATCTCTTGGCCAGTTACAACGTCAAGCATCGTAACCATCACGTCTTTATTTTTAAGAATTAGTAAAACATCAATCTAGTCTTAAGAACTAGTAACACATCAAACATCTAGTAGCCCACATCCAAACAACGAAATCAACCAACGATCCAATGCGGAAATGAAAGGTAGTGACCACCAAATCATAAAGTCGAGCTAGGCCCTACAAGATAGCCAAGGTCACCTCCGGGGAAGGCTAACGAGTACCCGCGATATGGTCGTGATAGGCTCACTACCAGCATCGATCCGCATCAAAACCACGTGGCGGCGCTTGCGTCTTCTGGCCCCTTGGGGGTTTCACCCCGCAGTCGGAATAACCATGGTGAATAAAGAGGCGGTAGAGTGTACTCCCTAATGGAATATCTAGGAAGGCAACTTGAGCCTCGTGAACTCGATCCGGCTCAGCTCCTGCTTTGAAACCCAACCTCGTCGTCCGTCTCAAGCCTCCCACCTCGGAGTCTTCCAGCTTCGTGAAAGTATCATCCTCGGCTATCTCCAGCCGGATCAAAGGTTGGAGAAGAAAACACCCTCGGGTAGGGAGAAATCCTCATGCCGCGAACACCTCACTTGACCACGGGGTCTCAACGACCTCGATCGCCCAACTCCTCACAAACATCCACTCTAGCATCCTGATCATCCTTTGGGACAGCGCCCAGGCTCCAACCCCGACATCTACCCACGAGGCCCGATTAGACAGCTACCTTGCAGAAAGAAGTTGTGCCCATACGCACTGCGACAGAAAAAAAAACTGCAGAACAACTTCGTACTCTACCCTTTTGGCCGATTTCTCCTCTCGGGAAGGTATTCATACTACACCTTTTGGCGATTTTCTCCTCCTCGGAAGGTTGACATTAAACAAAGTAGTAGGCTCTCGTAAAATGTCAACCACAACAAAAGCGACACCGCGCTAAGGGTCCTCGATATCCCAATGTCGACAGGACAAATTAGAATTACCAATCATGGAGCCAATATTCCCAAAGCCCGACTTAATCCAGCACCTTTAAGGTAAAGAAGGGAACTTGAACCAAAGTGGAACCTTCAAAAAAGCAACATCATCCAGAGAGAACCCAGCGGAAGAAGCAGCGAAGAGAAATCATCTTTCCATGGGCAATATAGAAGCGCCTGTTCTGATATCACGACCATCGAGCCCGTTTTCGATCCGTGTCAGAATCAAACCGAAATACAACCCATCCCTTTTCATGAGGGATAACCTTACCTTCACCCACAAGAATCGCGCCCGGCTAGTGGATAGCCCTAAGATCCGAAAACCTTCCAGAGAAGTACCGAGTGAGACAAAACCCCTTAGGCTCCTACGGAGAGTACAACATCCACCAGCTACCCAGTAACCTCCTTCCCACGCCCCGCATACTCCAAGCGAATAAGCGAGGACGAGATAGGATGCCCACTAGGACCAATAGAATCCAAGACTGATACCCTTCATTTCCCACTTGCCCCTAGGCCCTTAAATCAACTTTCCTTGTAATGACCTTATGACACCCATGTGACCCCCATCGCGCGGGGTGGAATAATCCACACTAGGTACAACATCCCCCACTTGGCCTACCCGTCTAAGACATCCCCACTTCCCTGAGGCACCACAGGGCCTGGCCCAGGGTAGAGATAGGAGAGTCATCAAACACCCTTGAGGTTCCGGGAAGAGCCTTACTCGAGTCATGAGAAAAGCGGCCCGACTGATAGGATTCAAAAAGTGAACCGGAGGTGTCTCTAAATCCTTAAAGTAATCTTTAGTTGACAAGGGGCTAAATTTAGTTTTGCCACTTGACATGTAAACTTCTTCCCATGATAAAAATAGATAGAATCCATGTTCCAAACGAGGAAAACCAAGCAAGCCCTCCTCGAAACAAAAGCGGCCGATCCGACAGAGACAAGCGAATAGAAACACAGGTGTCGAACCAAACAACCTTTATGCCACCAATTACGGAAATTGCGAGAACATGATGCGACCCTGACCCCTCTGGCGGCAATAATTGTAGCAGAGCGAGATAGAGCGCCAAAAAGTGAGGCAAAGAGGTGCTGACCACCGTATCCGAGCCAGACAAATGGGTTCAAAACAAACTTCATTAACCCCAAAGCAAATTTGTTGAAACCGCATCAAAGAGGGAATGGTAGAAGAGCTAATTGAGATATTGCCCAGAAAATGGAAAAACCACATGGAGTACTTTCGAAACAAAGCCTCCAAAAACCGTTTCCTCACAGCCCACCAACCACTTGAAAAACCCCAGAGCAGCCTCCCGATTCAGAGCCAGAGATTTGGCAGAAAAAATCACGTGAGAGCCCACTTTGAAATTGAGGATGGTAACCTTCAAATTAGACCCTAGGTTGAATAGAATTAGACTTGATTGAGAAATTGAAGAATTTGAAATCCTAAATCCCTTGAAAACCACAGTAAGCTAAAAAACACCCGCGGCCCAAAATGCCCGCCACACGTGAGCCACTCCACGAGCTGCGGCCAAAGGAGCCTTGTATGAGTGTTTCTTGGGGTGGGCACTTACCAAGGAAACCCCGGCGTAGCGGCCACAGGCCAAGCCCAAGCGCCTCTTTCGAAACTGTCGCTAAACTCCGGCGCCACAAAGCAATCAATACTCGGTCAAATGCAAAAGCGTGACACAATTGAACAATGCACAACCAAATGTTGTGCACACGTCCTAATTAAGCCACAAACAAATGGATTGGAACCAAGAATGGCCAAGAAAACCCCAGCCGCCCTGAGCCACAATTTGATCTGATTTTTGCATTCAAAAACAAAACCAAGGCATAGCGAATTAAAAGCCACCCACGCCTCCCAGATTTGTAGTAAACAACCAAATAGGCGAGGGATTGGAGGCTAAGTGTGAAAAAAATCTAAATAAAAATCTAAAATTTGAATTTGAATTCGAAAAAGCATAAAAAACCTCCAAAAATTACATCAATTCAATTCCTAACAATCTAATTAGAAATCATATTGCTAAGAATTGAGATGAATTGATGATGTCAGTGAAGTGATGGATAATAGTGATGGAAGAGGTGCTGAGGAGGAGCTCTAGGGAGAGGAATTCTCTCAACCAGTCGATTGCGTACCTTCGATACCATTGAAATCTCTTATTTGTAGCATTCAAATTCATCATTATCATCAATATGCAAAATTCAATACTCTGCAAGTATTAGTCATGTATGAATTATAATTGTTTGAAACTTCATCCCAAAAAGCAACGTATTTTTCCTTTTAAAATTTAAACTACCATAACTACAACTAGAGGTAACTTGTTGCATTTATTATACAGTTTCATCTCGGGCATTTCAAATGGGTATGACAACTTCCTTTCCCAAATAGTCTCATGCAAATGGGGATGCTTCTCGATGATGTCGGAGGTGGGGGTAGGCGTTACACGACAAGTGGTGGTGCCCTGGGATTTGGTATGACAAATAGTTGCTAGAGTAGTGATGATAGATTTATGTATTGTACTGGTAGTAGAGGTCGTCGTTCGGTGGTAGTGGGCGGCAGGTTTGATAAGTAAAAATTGAACAAAATTGATGATAATAAAGATGTCGACCAATTAAACAAAGTCGGTGGTTTGTTGGAGCTTACCACATGGGCGTGTTAATTATTAGTTATTTAGATTTTTTGTTTGTAGAGTCTAACCATAATAATTACTGATTGTGGTTAGTATGATTATTTGTCATTGTGGTAGCTTGTTGAGGTTAGTACAGATTTGTCATTGTGACCGTATGTTGCGGTTAGTGAAGATTTGCCACAATAATTTATTATTGTGGCCAGAACAGATTTGCTAGTTTGACCGCATTTTGAGGTTAGTATTTTAGTTACCACAGATGGTTAGTTGTTCCAGTTTACATTTTTTTTTGTAATAATATCTTTTTATTTTGTAATACAGTAATATCTTTTTATTTTGTTGCAAATTGAAAATAACACGAAATGGGTTTTCGGCTTTAGAAGGATTTTGGGACATTTTTTTGTAGATTTCCTTCAAAAATAGTTGAATTGGGGTGACTTTTTTTAGGAAGATTTTGTGCTTGATTTTTTGGTAATTTGAAACAGAAACCAAAAAAAGAGGGGGGTTGTTTATTTTTCCACCTATTAATTTAAAATTGGAAAGTACATTTTTGCCCTTTAGTATTAGGATACTAAACTTTATATTTAGTACCCAAAGTCACTCTCATATTCTAGATTGGATACTTCAATAGCATGAAGGGGAGTTGTTATAAATAAAATATTTATTTCAAACTGCTAGACGAATTAGGAATCGAGCCCTATTTGGATTAGCCATTAGGAATAATATCTTAAAAGTGTGAAACTATTACACTAACATCCGCTCGAGCTAATGCCCTAGAATACACGGAGGAGTTAATGAGGGATGTTCCTCGATAATCGGAGATTAGAGTTTTCCTTTTAATAGTTCAATAATATTCACTCCTTAAAGTCGAACTCATCTTGAATGAAGAGAGCGAGGTCTTTGACCACTTATCGGCTCTAGTTCTTTACGGTTGAAATTTATACTCGGGGTAGGAATGACTCTTGATGTTGATAGCAGTTCGTATAAATATAGTTAGATTATAGGTATTATTATTTAGGATTTAGGAAAGTCCTTGATATCGAATTCCTCGCTATCCTCAAGTTGTTATTGATACCCGGCACGAGATTTCGTGCTCTGCTTGTTAAACCAACTTTTGCTTGGCGTAAATAACAAGGCAGCAATTTGTCGTATCGGTGTTGGAGTGTGAAGTCATATTTGGATAACTTGATGGCCAAGTCTTTGAGGGAACTTGATAAACAAGTTTGGACGACTCGTTCTTATTAATTACTTGAAACTCACGGAGGGATTTCACGGTGCTTAAATCAACCGTCGATGCGTGAAGTTTTTAATTGCTCCAGTTCCTTTTCCAAATACCTTGAGGTTCTACGTTTGATCCTTACCATCAGTGGCGGAGCTTGACTTGAAATTGAGGGGTGCTAAAAGCATTACATCTATTTAGAGAGATTTTTTTAATTATTAAGGCGGGGCCAATTGTTATATTTTGTCTAAAATTACTTATATTTTAAGGATAACCTTTAAAATTTGCATGTGAGTTAAGTGCCGAAATGGTCTAGTAATTAGGGGCAAGCTGCGATTTGGTCCCTATAAGTGACACCGATAAGTAAATGGTCCACATGTTGGTGACGGGGTGTAAATTGGTCCACCAAACTAACTGATCGTTAATTTCTAATGGAAATTAAGTTTTGGAAGCTACTTTTGAGTCTAATTTGTTATATTAGAGAATTATTGGGGATAAAGTCAAGCCTTAGTAAGCCCAGATAACTTTTCATTTTTCCTTTTGAACCCATCCCCTTCATCTTATTCACATTGTCTTGTCCTCATTGACCTCGTCACCAGCATACTCGGCCAACAAAATTGTCCTATTTTATTACAACAATTTCAATGCATCTTTTTGTTGATTCAACCACTAGATATCAAATCCTTCCACATTGTTATTCCAATTTATAAAACCTTTAAAAATCTAAGCTTTCGGCTTGAAGTTGCGTTTTTTAAAAAATTGTTCAAATTTTTTGTTAGAATAATTTTTTAGATTGAATCTAAAGAATAAAAGCTTTTCCACTTCTGAAAATCACATAGCTCATATTTTAGCTTATCGTTTGATGGAAACTGGAACCATCTTACGTTTACTTTCTTCTTAGTGAGGTTTAGGAACCCTTAGGAAGGGGCTTGAGGAGAAAATTAAACCAATTCTTATTATGATATCTTGATAGTTTCTACGCTAAACAAATCGACAAAGCCCCATTATAACGAATCTCTTGAAACTAGGATACTTGAAATTACGTAAAAGGAAATCTGAGGAAGAAAGTAAATAATACCAGAAATTTAACGTAGTATTCCTAATGATGTGTTAGGATTAATCCACGACAGAGCCACCAGAAATTTCACTATAATGGGGAAGAAACAGATTACAATATTTGACTGAAATAGTTGAAATAATGTTATTAAGAGTATTATAAAACTTCAAGCTATTTAGTACAGAGAAAATAACTTATATACATATCACATATATATAGGCTAATACAGGACAAACAAAATGAAGTTGGCCGATGTGGTATATATGCTTAAGTATTTATCTTGATAAATCTCCATGACTTGAATCACTCACATATATCGGTGAACACTTTCCCCAAAATCAGAATGCTCCGAGAAAAATGCACGGATATGCTTAACGATTACGGATGTCCTCGAGAAAGAGTGAGCAGATGCCAAGATGTACCATATGTGGCTGCATGCCGAGGCGTTGCCCGGCTGCGCGGGCAACTACTGACTACGAATATTCGGCCGAGTCGGACAATCTTTGAAAACTTGCTCTGCGGAACGACCCCGTAAGCTTATATCGGTGGGTTATACGCAATACTTTCGCTTTGTTTACCTTAATTCTCTTTTCACCTCTCAGAAAATAATATCCCACATCAATGTGGGCTTCGTCCTATCATGATGAACCTGATCCTTGGTTAACCATATTGCACTCAGATTGTCACAATATAAGTAATAACCCGTCCCAGGAAATTTAAAATATAATTAAATGTCGAATTATTAAAATGTGATATTTTAAATTTTAATAACATTTCTTCTAGACTCGAACTACTTTTTATTGTTAAAAGTTGAACTCTCGGAGGAATTTTCTATTCGGTTTAAAAAAAAGTGCTCACATCTAGTTGTTATCGCCCCAGAGTGGGTGAAAGGAAGTCAGGCCTCGCGGCTCTCGCTGACCCCATGCCTCCTCTGTTTGTCGAACACCGTCTCCCCCCCTCCTTTGATTTTTCAACTTTTCTCCTCGATTTTGCCACGGTTTTGGGGGTTTGCTTTGGATTCTCCTCAACATTCCACATCTTTCGAGGTAAGAAAGGTAGCACCTTTTTCAAGTTTTATCACGTTTTGAACTCGGTTGACTTTAGTTGACTTTTACTATTTCGGTTTGAAATTGCAATAATAAGTTCTTAGATCCTTAAATTAGTTGTTTTAGAGTTAAATTGGAAGATTGTTGAGTATTTCATGAATTATGGAAGGTTTGACTTGGTTGATTTTGAGTTGACTTTTTCAAAACGGTTTTAAAATGGTATAATTATGTTCTTGGACGCTGTTACTTGTTTTGAGGAATATTATTGGTAATTCTTGGACCTTTATTATAGTTGTTTTTGAGGGAAAGATTCTTGGACCTTTATTATGAATGTTCTTGGACATTTATTATAGTTGTTTTGTTGACTTTGTAAGTATGTTCTTGGACACTTTTGCTCATTTCATGGGGAAACCACAGACACGACCCGACAACTCAACCAATAATTATTCAACATACAATTTAACACAAAATCACACATACACATATCATCGCAATCCAAGTAGTTAATCGCACCCGTGAGATATATACTCACGTTATTTAACAATGTAATTTAAGCCTCGCTTATTTAGTCACGTGCCTCTTACTACGCTCACGCCTAACCAAAAAATACCCGAACAAAGCAATTACTACTTACTACCATATTAACTCAATTCTCAATTCCATGTCCTAACTTTTAACCCATTTTAGTTACAAATTATTAAATTTAGTTAATTAATAATAGTGTTTAAATGACAATTAAAAGCGACTATTTGAACCATAACAACCACCGGCCGTCGGCCTCCGCGGCATCACGCTTTTGACACTTTAAACGACTTCTATTCAATCCAAAATCGACTTTTCCCAAACTAATATTTCCATTCTTAACCACCTAAATTCCAAAAACTCAAATACTACTCACTTTACCCAAACTAAAATCAACATAATCTCTACCAACCACACAAAGTCCATGACTCGCTTTGCCAAAATATCTCCGACTGAAGTCCATTAACATACTTTTTACAACTAAAAGTGATTAGGGGAAAAGTCGACCTAAAGTCAACTAACCTTCAGCAGCATTTCAACCCTGGTTGTTCTAATCACTTAACATGATATTCGAGCTAGATGATACATCTACTGCCATTCTAAAGTCTCAAAACTCCAAGTCCTAAAAAGTCAACAAAATTCAAACTTATACAATGGTCAACTATGGCCTAAAATAGTTAGATTTGATAAAATCATACCTTTGATAATCGAGATGAGGAGCAGATTATGGAGTGAATTACTGACAAGATTCCCACCAAGAAAATGAAAAAAAAAAAAAAAAAATCAAGATAGGGGAAGGTAGGGAGTTTCGTCGCTTCCTTAGGGAAAAAGAGTTTAAGGATTTTGGATGATGAATAGTGATGTGGGACTTGGTGAAGATATTTCTAGGATTGTGTTTGAGTCTCGTTTAGTTTGCGGTTTAATTTTCTCTTCTCGGTTTATGATACAACTCGAACATGAACTTAAGCCACCCCGAATAATATTATCACTCAAATGACATTATTACTATCCATTTACAAATTATATATCGACACTCGATCGAACCACAAGAATAATATTAAATAATGCTACATGCGGAGCGGGTTATTTGATACCCACTTTGAAAAAATTTCGCCCTTGAAATTTCTCAACTTATGACCGCTAAAGACCCACAGGAGAGCAACTAGAAGTCACCGTCACATTAAAATAAAAAAATTACATTAGCTTCGTCACATGCGAAAAACAGGATAACGCGGCTCCTCATGCTCTTTCCTCGCGTTCCACATGTAGCCTCTACTGCAGCGTTGATTCGCCACAACGCGCTTCACGAAGCCGCCCACCTTGTTTCACCGATACGCTTTTCCTTCGGTCAAGAATCCTCCTCACCGGCTTCTCCTGAAGTGAGATCTCTTCAAGTTCCACCGTGCAGTAGCGTTTGAGATTAAATCCGGAATATACTTCCTGGGCAAGACCACGTGGAATCATTTGGCCAGATCTATCCAACTCCGGAGGCAACTAAATGAGCTCCTAGATTGCTACTTCGGACCGGAATACAAGGGAACGCCACTAAAATCGACTCATTGGATGCGGGGACTAGAATTGAGTTGGAAGTCGTGATTCTCAAGAGACAAATGCAAGCGGGGAAGCGCGCTTGAGAGACATGAGGGAGTATAAAGTCAAAAGCATGACTGGTGATAGCCTACACCAAGTGCACGACGAGTGCATGATGAATGCCAAGGTCCCCTACACCAACAAGCAAGATGCCCAAGCATTCATGCAATCATGAGAGATCTCACTTAGAGGGACTATGGATGAACTAGCCATGGCTAGCAGGACAAAAGAAACAAAACGACAACAAACCAAATGGGTGATGAACACTAGAGGTAGACCACAAAGCACAAACGGAATCAAAGGCAAAATCAAACCATAGCCAGGTGCAATGTGATACACCTAGCAGCTTCAAAGAAAGGTAAAAGCACAGACACCAGGGGACTCACAGCGTGAGGCGGCTCGTCCCTCTTTTCATGAGGAAGCACCAACGTCGCGAGTAGCAAGGCGGAGACTGAGCGATCATCTCTCTCCAACTCTAGCGAGTTACTCCCACATTATCAAATCAAGAAAGGATGAGAGTCGAAAGAAAACGCTGAAAGAGGTTGAAAGCAAGTAATGGAGCGTTCACTAGCACTAACGTCCCTCAAACAAAGGAGCTAGGCGAGACAGGGCGAAAAAATGAAATAAAGCGATTCAAGGAAGCAAGAGTGGTGAGAGAGAAAGTAAGAGAACGTCCTGCACTCCTGATACCACTAAAACTCATAGTTGCTCAGGCAAGGCATCGGGGTATGAGGATATATATGCTACCTACCTCACAGAGCTATGACCAAAAGCAAAAGCGGGAGGCACATCAACAAAAGGATGTTAAGAGTACATGCTCAACATCCCAGTGATAAGTTCAGCCACAAAACAAATAAGAGGAAAAATAAAGCAAGTAAGCGGGGAGGAAGAGGGGAAAGGAATGCGCGAATGAGTTCCTAAGGTCCATCCTACATCTGAGGTCGACTACATGCTACATGAATACAAGGGGCACCACACGAGTGCGAAGCCAAATAAAAAGAGAGCCTAAAAGCAAGCGATGGGTCTCAAAATGCGCATAAGATTCGTTCTTAGACAAACGGGGGAGGCTATAGAATCTAGTATGAATTTCATTTGTGATAAAACACCGAGAATTCCATGCATCCCGGATCCTGAATGATACTAGGCTAATCTAAAGCACATAGGTACAATTATGAATAGCAGGCACTTACAATTTGATGCGGTGAGGAGATCTATCAACAAATTCTTTCGAAACTCCTTTGAATTTCGTAGTTGAGCACTTAGATGTAGTGCCTCTAGTTGGTTGTACACCGGGGAGAGGTTGAATCCTACATATGTGTTTGCTAAAACATGGGTTGATTTGGAATGAAAATCAAGAAAAAATTTTCAATTCTTCCCACTTGAGCATTTCGGTCATGAGGAGAAAATGGAGGAGAGCAAAGCTTTTGTTTTTCATTTCATGAAAAAACTTGTGAAGAAAAACCTAATAAGTTTGCTTATATATGTCAAACCTAAAAGCCCAACCGAATAGCTTAATGAGCCGACCCGTTAAGTTTAATTAACTTGCGTTAAGTAAAATCAGCAGTATGAAGTTGTTAATAACTATGAGTTACTAACGAAGCTCAACTAACTATCGAATTAATTCAATTGACTAATTAATTAGTCGGGTTCATCCAATTTCTATTTTACATTATCAATGTAAAATTCTCCAGTGAGAATATTAGATTGATTCACAATCAACTACCAATTCAGCCGAAATGTAGTTTAATTTCATACATGAAATATAATCAGCGTCGGCCTTATGTGTGTGACCTTGAAGCTCGAGATAATAGTAAGTTGTATAATAATAATAATTGACCAATTACTATTATAACGATTAATAGTAGATCTAGCAATCGTTAAATAACCCTTAAATTATCGCGAGAACCCGAGCTAGTAATACAATTACTAAGGTGAGCGCTAAGTTCCGATATCACATTTAACCAACGAGTAAAGTGAATTGATACATAATTATCGCGGGCATAATAAAGGAATCAATTTCATTGATTTTAAACACTCCCAGCTTGCCACTTGGGTGATTACATATAATTCCTTTAACGATCTCACAGTGGTAAATTTAACTTACGTAAGAAGTGTGTCATGAAGCTTCCACAACTTTCTTTACTCAAAGGTATGAAGCTGAATAAGCATTTATGTGATCCCGTAAACTAATCGATTACCAAGCGTGAGAGGCTGAGATCTTTCCTTGTATATCAGGGCGGATAAATCCTCCCGATAACATATCTGCATCTATCGTATACTGTTGTGTGACCCGACATAATGCCGTTATAATCCCGGCTTAGAGATGTTTGGTCATAGTCAAGAAATACTGAGCTCATATAACATAGATAGTTGTATATCGTAGATGCAGGGTGTCGAACCTAAAATTCTAAACAAATATCATAGGACACGGATATACGTATGTACATGAGATTACGTTTCGATTAAATACCCGGCTCGGTCATAGGACCGGCGGCCCACGGTATTGATGCAATCTGCCCGAGGCTAACGTGATCGATCTTGATCGCTAATCAAACGCCATGTTAGTCATTTCCCGATCATGCTTCATGTCAATGTCGAGGCCAGAGAGCCTTTAAAAGGCATCACATATTTTAGGCTTGAAGGGTGTAATCAACAATTCATGTTGCCTCTCTAAGCATAGACTAACCTAGGGATTTAACTTTTCACTAAATCGAGGATCTGATACATGTATATTGAATATTTCAACGACTGTCTGAAATAAATAATGGGTGACTATATATGAACTGAATCATGTAGTTTAGTTAACAATCAAATTAAAACACAAAGGAACTTTTGTTTTAACTAATTACCTAACTTATTCGAAAAAGTGAATGAACTAGCTCGTGAAAACCAAACTTGGTTGAATCACAGGGGAAGGATCTCAACTCCGAGATGCATGCTTAAATCCATATATGGATCCTTTAAGCTTTGCATGAATTCTTAGATCATTTCATGATATGTAAAGCAAGAGATAGTGATTACAATCACATCCTTTACCGAAAATACTACTAGCGTCTTTTTACATTCATCGGCCGGTCTACTCAACCAAGAGAGTCATTGATGACTAAGATTATCGACATAGTCATGCGACTATAGTCAAAATGGGTTTCAACCACTTCTCGGGGTTACATGGGGTAGGTTTAAAGAACTGACTCAAAGTGTGTTAAAAAGCAGCGTCACGTAACATTAAATGCAGCGTGCTTTTAACAACGTACCAACAAAGCAGATTGGTATGGTCAAGTTGTAATACTAAGTTCAAGTTTCCTTTTAGTTTTACTCATCGAACATACTAGACTCGGTCCTATTTTGAAATTCTTGGCTAATAGCTTTCATATGAGTGCAATTTGTCCATGTCTTCTTATCGCGCGTTCGGTTACAAGTGAAGATCAACAAGCGATCCATTCCATGTAACATATTTACCTCTATTCCCTTAAAGTTACTACCAAGCGTATTCGAATCAGCGTGAATACGCTAGTAAACTTCACAATTGCGATCAAGGGGAATCGTAGCGTCATAGTTGTGGTGCACGCGGCACCCATGACATGGCAGCGACATACGGTGAGTCATATTACTATGTAATAGACTTCAACCACTCTCATTAATGTGAGGCCCTTACTGAGTGGGTTAAGGCCTCTAATGAAGAGGTTTCCTTGTCGATAAGAGAATCTGTCTATTTATAAATTTAATCTATTATAAAGATGTGGAGTTCAGTGCATGTCAAGTATCCGTAAATCAGCGTCGTTACTTAGGAACATTCTTTGGATATACTTTCTTAGACCCGCATGTTACAACTTGATGGAATAACAATAAGAAAGTTTGAAATAAACATGAGCACCGATCAATATGTTTTAATCTTTGGTTTCTGACGAATGTATGATTAAGCTAGAATTTCATAGTTGATTGCTTTCATTTAATGAGAATACATTTATTACTTCTGATGATTCACCATCCAGAAAGTAATATAGAATAGGCTCTTACTCCTGATGAATCACCATCCAGAAGATAAAACAGAGCCTTACACTCAACCCATGTATTCTCATCTTATTTCATCTCAATGACCTCAAGTCATTTATTGGGTAATGTTATTCATGTTGTCATTCCTTGCATTTAGCTTTAAATGCATCAAGAGTGAATACTCCTTGATATAACCAAAGGGTTCTAATCTTTGGATTGGCATTTCTCACTGCAGGTACTTGAATATTCAAGTCACGTATTTATTCCCACATTATTGTGCCGTAATGAAGACTCTATATGTCTGATAAATTTGACTGCTATAGTGGATGGAAATAAATACCGGCTTCACTTCTGATTATGTACAAAATGACTTAATATCAACTTTGGATACGAGTTAAATTATGTCTCACTACGGTGGCCGTAATACTTTAAGCTTAACTCCATCTGTGACGTTTCAAAAGTTTGTTCATCAAAACCTGACTCTTGAGTTGTCTCGCGATTGAAAATCTAGTTTAAAAGGTAGATTGTAGCGACCTTAATATGTGAAATATTTCATTCTTTGTGTTTTGACCACCTTACTTGCCAATCCACTTGCATATGTCAGCTCGACTAATGACACATCCCAGGAGTTAGAATGAAATTATCTTGAGCTCATATGAAATTGATCTCGTCCATTTTGTGTTTTAACTTCATTAAACACAATTCCTTAATGCGATATCTTAACAGAATGCGTTTAAGATTAGAATGATGTCGTTCTTGGGATGATATACACTACTTATATCGATGATACTTCGATTTCGAACTTGATGGTGTTAAATATGGTCCTTTCCGTACCACTTTATCGGCTACGTTAATATCGTTCATTATTTCAATCTTCAATTAAGTTGTATGTAAACATACAAACCCAATTTAGACTAAGAACCTCCCACTAAGTCTAGTAAGAGTTAGTTCATCTTTTCAAGATTATACTCAAGTCTTGTTCGAGTCATTATCCATAAGTATTATTCAATCGTTTGTTGTTCAAGGTGTCCTTTTAAAGAAGAGTAGAGTAATGTTTCCTTAATCAGAATCACCTGATATGGAAACGTGTAAGTCAAACATGACATTCCCTTTTACTCTTACAAGTGCAAAGAAAATAGTTTAGAATCTAACCGTCTTCATTGGAAGATTTAAAGCGTATTAACTCTTATATTCTTTGTCGTTACACAAGAGCTCGATAACTTTCTTTGTATCTTGTCTTTCAACTATTATTCTCATGGCTCCTTATCCATGATTAAATCATGTGAGTCAAAACTAGTGTTCTCAGCTTATTTGATAGCCCGGCCAAGACATTCTGACTTTGACAACAAAATTATTTGAGATATGAGATTTAATCAAATCTCTTTCAATTCTAAATGTTACTTAAAATTCTTCTTTCTATGTTGTAAATTTCGAAATAATGAAGCAAATCATTAGCACAACTTATAGTTCCATGTTCGCTCCAATGTACAAGTAGCGTGAGAACCGAATGAATAACTTTGCTTATTTGGTTACATATGCTTTAAAGTTCAAAATAATAGGCGAATCATTAACTTCAACTTATAGTTCCATGTTCACTCAAGCGTACAAGTGAGGTGAGAACCCGAATAGATAACTTTGCTTATTTTGGTTAAAAATACCATGGCTTTTGTCGCGATTCATGAACCGTATTCGTCATGTTAAAAAGAAACTAAATACCCGATCACGTAATCTTGAAATGTATATACCTGACATTCAAGATCATTCAATAGTTTTTCTCAAAGAGATCAAACTTCTTTATTATTTAAAGGCTTATTTGGTGGCTAAGAGACGATATGGCGTATTGATGCCCGTAAGCATCATCACGCTTTTGATTGAATCAAAAATTAATTATCCTTCCGGCTCATATCGTATGACTTTGTTCACTTGAACCAAAGTTCATGCAACGTAATGCTTCGACATGGTGAATCAAATTCTTAAATGTTTGTGGTATTTAAAGTTTTATCTTATTAGCATCCTGGCCGATTCGCGATGGTTGAAGGAGATCGCGTTATGCGCTTTATTTCAACAAGTCATTCTCCTTAACTTATTTTATTTCACATTATAAAGTCATGCACTTAGTTTGCAGAATGGTGAATAAAATAGGTAAACTTAATATGCCAAACATAATAGGAAATATGCAGCGTAAAATAACTTGAGTGGAGTTAAGCAACAATCAATACGTATTTACAAAATGGTGTAAACATAATACCGTACTTAAATCTACAAAATGCTCTGAAATTATAAAGATCTACTGACTCAAGCGGCAACAACTAAATGCATTTTTGAATCCAAGTATAATAGTAGGTTATCAACGATTACGTAAAGTAATAATACGGGAACCAAAGTCTATTATGCCCCGATTCAAGCAGCGACACGCTGCGCCATTTTAAATCCAACACAATGGTAGGTTACCAACCAATTCTGAAACTACATAACTCTTGTGTATTTAGCATAACATACAAGGATGCTACGACTTTGTATCTCAGACAAACCGGTTAAGCATGCAATTAAACCAAATAGTTACTTGGGTAATCATCGAAAGCCCTAGCGTTAGTGGAAATCAACTTCCAACATGATCCATTGTCATATCAAAGTGCAAGGCGTAACACACGCCATCACGGTGTGCCCGAGATAATGCAACCGATTTCCTGACTTTAAAATTGGCTTGATCGTTACTTAAATTTTGGTGGTGAGATTAATGTTATTTAACTTTTGTTAACCATGCATAGCTAGCATATATTCAACTGACATGCCTGACATGAAAAATAAATAAATAACACACATTTAGGAGATATAGATATGACCCACAGGACTGTGCGTCGCTTAACAAGTGAAATGCTAACATAAGTCCCTATTACAATGTGACAACAAGTCTGATCTTGTATTCTTCAACACCCAGAAACTTCTGAGAGTTCTCAGTGCCGTCTTTGTGGATATGCTATCTTGATGCCACATGACGGTACATCTTACTACTACAACTTGGCTTAGGCAGCCTGCCCGAGGCTTGTGGGTAAATGAACTCTAAGAATAAAAAGAAATACGACTCGGCCAGTGGATTTCTGACGCATTTCGATGCAGCGGACGTAAATAAATAAACTAAGCGGGTCATATCAGCCCTCTTTTCCGTTTCCATAACAATATATGGGCAAAATATTAAAATAAATAAATGCACTTAATGTCATATATATTAAATGAAATGAGATTAAATGTGTTCATGTGACTTAAACTAATTACCCATTATTTTTAATTAATTATCAATTAATGTAGAATTTTTGAATTTAAATATATTCACACATGATTAAGCGAAGTAATTATTACAATAATTATCGGCAGCTTCATCATGAAATAATTACTTACAAGTAATTAACTCCAAAATTCAAAAATTTAAAGTCACCATAAACATATTATGATTTATCATTTAAAACCGAAATTAATAATTACCAATAATTTCAAAACCAAAAATAATTACATAAAATACATTTAGGGTTTTCTAAAAACGGACGACGAACTTCGGCGGCCAAAACCGCGCCCGTTCTCCGGCCACCCACAGTGACCGCAGCGCCCGCCCGATTGCCATATGCGGCCCGATGGAGAAGCCGTCCCGAGGTAGCGGGCATTACTAATTCGGCACCGGACGCGCCACGGGGAGGTGGTTATAAATTCGGCGACCGATTTTTTAGTAATTCATTTTGGTTTTCGATTTTTCAATTTATTGCAGCTTTTGTAAAAACTATTTGGAGGCTCTAAAAAATTCAAAAAATTCTGATATTTTTCTTGAACATCAACAATATCATTATTGAACACGTCCAAGTGAAATTTTATCAAAAACACTTCTAGTTTTTTTATTAAACCCAAAACAATCCAGAAATTCAACGAATTTTTTGGAGTACTTAAAAATTTAAAAAGTGCAGGAACAAATCATGAATATCAATGGGTCGAGAACACCTGATTTAATTTAAGTAATTTAGTAAAATTTTTAAAAGCCTCTATGTAAAATCGAAAATGATTCTACCTCAAATTAAAATGCAAATTAATCAATTTTAATCCTTTTTGAATTCATAAAACAATTAAATAAACTTCAAATCTCAAAATCAATACGAAGGCTGATGATTCGACCATGTGAAATATATAAAATGGGTTGATTTTTTCATATTGCATATATTCATAATTGAATATATAAAATCATAGAAATAATCAAAATTAACTTCTGACTATGTCAGCCTTGCCAATCAAATTAGATAAAATATATCAAACTTGAGTAGGCTCTGAGGCCACTGTTAGAATCTAGTATGAATTTCATTTGTGATAAACACCAAATTCATACATCCCGGATCCTCAAAATGATATAAATTATTCTAAACAACATAATTACAATTATGAATAACAGAGCACTTACAGTGATGCCAGCGGAAGTCTATCAACCAATTCTTTCACGAAGCCTCCGCTTTGAATTTCGTAGATTTGAGCACTTCAAATGTAGTGCTCTAGTTGGTTGTACAAAGAGAGAGGTTGAATCACTACGTTTGTGTTTTGCTAGAACATGGATTGATTTGGATGAAAAATCAGAAACTTGTCAATTCTTCCCTTAATTTGTTTTACGACCATGAGAGAAAATGGAGGAGAGCAAAGCTTTGTTTTCATTTCATGAAAAAACCATATGGTGAAAAAAACTAATAAGTTTAGCATATATGGAAACCTAAGAGCCCAACCGAATAGCTTAATGAGCCGACCCGTTAAGTTTAATTAAACCGTTAAGTAAAATCAGCTTATTGCTGAAGTTGTTAATAGTAACTATGAGTTACTAACAAGCTCAACTAACTATCGAATTAATTCAATTGATTAATTAATTAGTCGGGTTCATCAATTTCTATTTTACATTATCAATGTAAAATTCTCAATTAAAGAATATTAAGATTGATTACAATCAACTCTCGATTGACAAATGTAGTTTAATTTCGTACATGAAATATAATCCAACGATACATTTGTATATTGTGTGACGCTTGAAGCTCGAGATAATAGTAAGTTGTATAATAATAATAATTGACCAATTACTATTATTATAACGATTAATGAGTAAGATCTAGCAATTGTTCATAACCCCTTAAATTATCATGAGAACCCAAACTAGTAATATACAATTACTAAGGTGAACACTAAGTTCAGTGTCACATTTAACGGCCGGTAAATGAATTGATACAAATTGTCGCAGCGGGCATAATAAAAAGGTAATAATCAATTCTCATTGATTTCCAACAACCTAAACTATCCAAAAAATTCCAGAAAACAATATGCACAAACTAGACTCAAAGATGAGCACGTAAAATTCGAATCACACCCAATCATTAGTCTAAAATTTAGAACAATTCCCCAAAACTGCGGCCGATTAATAAGTCAGAATCTCAAAGTGAAGCTTCCAGGGCTCGTATCTCGACCGAAGCAGGCGGGAGGGCCTTCTTCTACCTATCAAAACAAGCGTCACCAAAGTAACAAGCTTCCCGAACTATAAATAAATCTCAAACCGATAACAATGCAAAAGTTATGGCGTTGCGGTGAAAACAGTCTGATTTTAGCGAACGAGCGATTTTTGGCCTTGTTTCTATATTTTTAGAATACAACAAAGCCAAAGATCAGATTTTTTATCATCAAAACTAGTACATGGAAGCAATTGGTGATCACAAGCACAACAAAAAGTCAAAAATTCACATGATCATCGAAGCATGCCTGTATCATCAAAGTACAATCGAAAGGCAATTAAAGTATGAGGAAAGTATAAAGTTATTAACTTTATTGATGAAACTCCAATTTCTTCAAAAAGTTGTAAACTTTGATACAAAATCTCAAACTTTAATCTTGAGAAAACTTACATGAAAAGATGTTGAAATGAGTGACATAATCATAAAACATCAGAAGTGTATCAGGATTGCGCAAAGAAAAGAAGATATATATATATATATATATATATATATATATATATATATATATATATATATATATATATATAGTCCCACATACCTTGAGCCGCTGACTATATAGTGGAGAAGGAGATAGGAAAATTTGGTACAACTAATATGCCATCAGCATCTTAAATGAAATAGCACAGTGAATAAAGGCTAAAAGCCGTTGCTTGGTTCTTGGTGGACAAGTAAAGCTCGTGTTCGGAAAATGGAGGCAATCAAACATCTTCACCACACGAGTGGTTCGAAAATCCTCAACAAAATATTTGTGATGGCCGAAAATTTTGACGTGAAAATTTATCTCAAATATTTATCGATTAACCACATAAACCGTCTTAAGCCGATTAGAAAAATAGAGTTTAATTCCAAATTAAACTCTAAAATTAAAATAATTAATTCCGAAACCCACGTGGGCCAAGATTAATTATTTTAAATAGTTAACAAATTCATGTTAAAATTACAAATATTAATTTCGATTAAATCCACGTGGGTTCGGATTAATATAAATGCAATAAATCTAGAGTACTAACATATAACGTATTTATGTTAGTAGTAAGACTCTAGAAAATTAATTCTCATTAAATCTCTACTGAGATCTAAATTACATGGGGTCTTAGCATGTACTAAATTCATGTTAGCATCGAATCCCCGAATAAAAATAATTCTCATTAAATCCTCTATTGATCGAGAAATTAAAAGGGGCTTAAGATGTACTAAATTAATGTTAACATTAAATTAGCTTAACGAAATAAATTATATTAAATCCTGCGAGATACGGAATAAATGGGTTTTAACATGTACTAAATTCATGTTAACACAAAACCACCAAGAAAATTGAATTCTGCTGATATTGAGAATTAGAGGATCTCCAACGAGTTTGAAAATTTAAATCCCATAAATTACAAGTTTTCACGAAGTCGATCCCTCCAGGGGAATAGAAGGAAGCAATTAGGATCGTGACATACAAATCATGTCATGGCAAAATCCTAAATAAGTCAACCATCCCTCTGAAGGAAGTCCCACCAGATGACCCGAAGTTGACCAAAAGAGTTGTGAACTAAACTGATTCACAAAGATAACTATAAAACAAGCTATCGTCCTGCAGGGATCACACAAAGGACATGGATGATAATAAAGACATGAAGCCCCAATCACAGCTACAATAAATTACATCACGGTTAATCGTAGCGTAGACTCGCACTTGAGGAAGAAGTGTTAACGGGGCAGATGTGTACTAAATTCACGTCGAAGCGGGTCCAATATCGGCCTTTCGTCGACAAGTCAACCAAAGCCAGGATGCCATCAAAAGGGCTGACCCGTCAATAAAGATCCGCAGAAAAACCAACACGTATTTTGGAGATGAATATTTATTCCCCAAATTGAACTTGCGGCGCCTACTACGTATGTACCGGGTTCGAGGGTAATCATGAACATCGAAAATTTATCAAAAATAATTTAAATTGAATTAGATGAATTAATCAAATTTTAAAGGATTCGAGCCACTAAAAAATGCCCGCGTGGTACACGTTCGGAGTTCCATGATTAAAAGCATGAATTCAAATCGAGCCAGCAGACGAGCAGGGGTTCAGGAAATCAATTGCCGTTAATCGAGGAAGCCATCAGGGTTTCTACATTCAAATTCGCCTAAGCCGGGAACTCGAAATAGGGTTCAGAAAACTTGACCTGCATTAAATGTCAATTAAAATTAGGGCTCGAAAACTCTTAATTTTATTGATTAAATTGGCCAAATGGGATGTTCTGGAGGCCACGTGGCTTAAAATGAAGAATCTAAAAACCACGGGGTTTAAAATGAAGACTCCACAAATTTTGTGGAACAGAAATCAAGACTCGAGGATTATGTGGTACAAAATGAAGACTACGAAGTTATGTGGTCAATCGGCGCTCGAAGTAGGTGTGGTACAAAATCAGGCTCAAAGGTCGGGATCAATAAATACTTTTTGACCTAGAAAAAAGAACTGGAACCTTTCACCCCGTAAAGCGCCCAAAAGTACTTTCTTGGAAAAAGTACTTCCAAAATTATCCGGCCGGTCGGATCGTGTCACCGAAATTGACGGTGAATTGTGATCGCAGAAATCAGCCGGCAAATCGGAAAAGCGTTTGAGGCCACAAAGCGTATAAATATCCCGCTTTATTTTGACGAAAATTTCATACACATTCATTGATTCAGCGCTTAAAACACACAAAACCCCACGAGAAAATATGAAAACGTCTTGGAAATTTCTCTAAGTTGAATCTTTGGGCCCATTATGAAACACACAGCGTGGTGGTGAGAAACACCTCCCGAGGTGGCCAAAATGAGTGCACGAAGTGGGAATTATTGCATGGCTTGATATCCTTCAAGTTTGAAACAAAATCTTATGAGTATCGACGAAAGGTTCTCGAAACGTTCGATTATTCGAGATGGCTTCACATAGCCCCCGATTATTCAAAGACTTGGATGAACACCTAAATAAATTTCGGGGTTTGATTAATCAAATCATATATAAGGAATAAGCGGCGTTTAGTCCATATACTTGAATTATCTTTGGTAAGGCCACTGTCCTAGTTGATCGTGTATATCGAGTTGAAACATTCACCATCTTGCGATCATTAGCTACGGCAACAAGTTCTTGGAGTCGTTATAGTAAAGTTAGAAGTAGCGTTACTTAGCTTCATCGAGTCCCCAGTAAGGCCATCTGCGCTTAAGTCCCAGTGAGGCCAAATCTCGCTAAGTCCCAAGGTCATATCCTCGAAGTCCCCATTTCTACGGCCAATAAAATTTCTTAAGGCCGTTGTAGTACAAGCAAGAGCGGCATTGCTTGACACTTTCTTGCTATCACTCCATCACATTTCGAGAAGCTCGGAGTTTATCCCAATCAAGTTTCATATCAAGGCACTAAGTTACATCAAAGACAAGAGGCCTCTCGAGCCCACGTAGTCGCGCGAAAGGGTGATACTTGAAATCCCGAAGTCCATTTGAAGGCTATAGCTTATCCATTTCTGAAGTCCTACCGGTGGTGCTCAAAGCAAGTCAGCGGCTGCCGCGTTTGCGGTAAGTCCATCAATCTGAAATAGACCGAAGATCAAGTCAGGCGAATCGAGTCCATACGGCCCGGCACGGGAATAAAAGGCTGGCAAGCTCGCAGCCGGACCGTATCAAGTCGGACCGGTCTCAAGTCCCGTCAGACGGGAGGACATACATCCGAATTTCGCCGAGCTCCTGTTAATCTGAAATCAAATCAAAATTAAATCAAGTCAAGATTAAATCAGTCGAGCTCGAAATCGATTTCAAGCTCAAATCAAGTCAACTCGAGCTTCTATCAAAATTAGTCAAGTCAATCCAAGCAAGTCGGACATCTCGAAGTAAATCGGCAAATGCTTGAGGATTCATAGTTTGGACGGTCGATCCTCTTCGGTTGATAAAACACGTACACTAAGTAATTTTCACCGGTGGATTTTATTTTGTACCACATCATAAATAATAAAAATTATTCTTTAGCAAATGTAAAACCTCTGAATAAGTATTTTGAGTCGTTTCAACCAAATGTAAAGAATTAGCAGTAATCACGGGACTTGTTATGGAAAGCTTAAGAAGAGCATCGTGTCTCCACATTAGAACAAATTCAAAGCGTTTAATGATTCCAATGCTAGAAATGCTTGACCACGTTAGTAGGTGTATTCCATTCTTCAATGATGTGATCAAGAACTCTACGTGTAGACATTATAATTAAACTTGTAGTGACTTTTAAGGTGAGAACCCATTGTATTAGTTTAGGAATAGTAACTTTTCAAATAGTTATTTTATTTAAGTTAGGCTAATTAGCCATTTGCTATCTGAATTATGTTTAATTTTCAACTTGTTCATAAGCTTTGTCATCTGCTTGACACGCCGTTAAACTTTGTATATTTTCAACCATGCCCCCTATACTATTTATCTTTTATGGAATGCCCCCTCAAACACACTATTTAATTAAAATATATAAAAATTTCATATAACATGAGGGCAAAAAAGAAAACTCACAATTACTATATTTGTAAGGCATATTTTAAAATAAATTAACTTTGGCGAGAATCTTTATAATAATTAAATATTAAAATTTTTAATTTGGCTCTTTTCTTCTCAACCCTTGCCTCTAACCCCATTAAACCCTTCTGGTACCTCGTTGAAACTTACCCATTCTTTGAAAAGATACAAAGTTTAAGGGAAGAGTTTGAAGCTTGATAATAACAAAGTTTAGGGGGCAAGTTGAAAATTAAATGATAGCTTAGGGGGTAAACGGCTAATTAGCCTTTAAGTTATTGCCAATTTAAATAGTGTATCTAAAAAGAAAATACACATCTTTCCTATTATAAGAGATTCATACTAATATTCATATAAAAAAGTAGTAAGGATATTACAGTCTAATCATATTTTGAGACCGGCATTTAACAATTTTGAGACCGACGTTTAGCAGATCCCTTTATTTTTAGTAACAAAACTTTGAATGAATGTTTAGAATAGTCTATTGAGTGAAACTAATATTTAAATTTATATGGTGCTTAATATTTTACTATTATTGTAAAAACAATTATTAAGAGTTTAATAAAGGGGCGTCATTTTGTATCTAACCACATGACTGTGTTATTTATGAGACAACATAAATAGCAGACTTGTTGTCCGGCATATGTTGGACGTGTACGATTAGTTATTAGTATAATTAATTGTATTAAGAATTTTATAGTTGTGGAAAAGTGAATTTAACCTTGCCAAATAAATTTGCAAAACCTTAATGGTTTGTTTGTTTTGAGAAGAAACATGGAGAATTAAGGGTAATTTAACAATTATCTTTATTTGAGAACTTAATTATGTCTTTCCGTAGAAGAATCTTTTTTACCGTGATTACTTCAAATCATTACCTACAAATTAGGGAGAATGGATGAGAATGACAAATACAACACCATTTAATATAAGATGTTGTTATATAGTAAGTAAAAATTTTCTAGCAGTCAAATTTGAAAAATGACTAAAAGCTATCCTTCGTATAATTTTCACTTGCCCAATAAACATAGTCAAAATTACTAATTGCAGTCGAAATTAATGAGTAACAACCACACAAAAACATCACAAAGCTTACAAACTCTAGAGGATGTAGCTCAATTCCTATTTTTTTTTTGGTAAGCCTACAAATTCTAAAGTGTTCTTATACTTACACTTTTCTTGACTGATCTTAGATGGGTGAAGTAGTATCGTAAACAATAACTACATTACAACTACAGAGTCCAAATTGAACTGACCTATTATACACACGCCCCAAAGCGGTAAGAAGTTGAGGGAAATGCCTATTTGCTTATTTGTAAGTATGTGGTAGTTATAGAAATTATGTTCGAGGTAAAATAGTCGTTCGGTACTGAAAACACTATTTGGGTGTGTGTATATATTGTTTCCAGAATTAGAACTCATTGCTCTTATTAATTAAAGTAAATTGAAACTTTTTTGTTGCTAAAAAAATGAATCTTTGTTGAATATTTTATTTTCGAAAGGAAATGGGTCCAAAAAACCAAGTGATTTACTGCTGGAATGGTGTAATGAATATGGAGTTTTTGATTCTCTACATCTTCGCTGATTTTAAAATTTTGAAACTTTACATATTGAAATTTTAGAATGGTATAATGAATATAGAGTTTCAAATATAAAATGTAATAATATTGAATATCATTAAAGTAGTTAGTTTAAAAATATAAAGGATAATATTATCATAAAAATTTAAATCGATTACGTTTAAAACTTTTTCACGACTATAAACTAAGCGACTCGTTTAATATACTATCACTCATTTATCCTATTGCAAAATTATAACATCCAAACAACAATTAAATATATTATCTCTAACTCACCCCAATTTTTTTCGCCTAGCTTAATTTTATAAATTTACTTTCACCTCATTCAACCCCATACAAACATAAATAAAAAAATTAAAAAAAAAAAACAACCCATCCAAACAGATCATAAAACGTATGACAACGTTTTGGGACGCAAAACTCCCTGTAGAATCGCTTCAGACAGCAAAAAGAAGGAAACAAAAAATGAGTAGTTTACCGCCTCCAAAGCGACCCAAGAACGAGCCTTTAACACTTGAAGAAGAAGAAGAAGAAGTACCACAAAAAAATCCCAACTTAATTCATAATAATATCAACAACAACAATAATAATAATAGTGTAGCCCAAGAAAAAGAGTTTATAGATGAACAAGAAGAAGCCCTTGTTGCCCTTCTTGAGCATCGTAGCAAAGAAGTTGAACATCTTCGTCATCGACTCACCTACTATAAATCTCAGGTACTCTTCTTGATCAATGAGGTTGAATTGCTCGTGTAAATTTAGAATTACTGCGAACTACAGTAAAAACTCTATAAATTAATACTGCCGGGCCAGGTGAAATTTATTAATTTATAGAGTTATTAGTTTATCGAATGTTAATTTAAAGAGACTATTAAAGTATTAATGTCTGGATGGGAAAAAATTATTATCTTCAAGAGTTTATTAATTTATCGATTATTAATTTAAAGAGTTTCTACTGACATGGTGCTGCTTGTTCTGCTTTATTTATATTATTGTAGTATAATAGAATGATTATTTGAATTCTGCCATTTTTATTCTTATTTTTTGAGTTCTTGAATTTCCATTTTGAAATGTGCGTATTATTAAGAATACTGTGTTAGATTTGATTCCATTTGTTTTGTAATGTGAAGGGTCAATGAGTTTGGTTTTTTTCTTTTTTTTGTCAATGAAGTTCAAATGCTTGTGTGAATTTAGTATTACTGCTTACTCGATGATTCTTGTTCTGCTTAATTTGGTTTTATGCAATTTTTTATTCTTGTTTTGAGTTCCTGTAATTCCATTTTGAAATGTGCTGGTTAACAAGTATACTGTGTTAGATTTGATCCATTAATTTTATGGTGTAAAGGGTCATTGAGTTTGCTTTATTTTTGTTCAATGGAGTTGAAAAGATTGAGTAAATTTAATTTTACTGCTTACTATGAAGATGTTTGTTATGCTTCAGTTTATTTATATTTATTTTAGTATAATGCAGTTACTTTTGGTTTATAGCTAGGTCTATCAGTGTATGTGGGAATGGCTTGATTAGAAAAGTGATAAAATTGAAAGCTTTAGGAGCTTAATGTGTTCAAGATTATTAGAACAGAGAAAATATGTAGTACCAGTAGGAATAATGGAGAAAGGACCATTCTTTGGCAACTAGTATTATAATTTTCAAGTTTAATATTGGCGCGTGCTTGATATGTGGAAGTTGGATATGATTAAAGAAGGTAATGTGTTATAACCAAAGCCATGGAGAGATTCTATCACATGTTTCTTATCACGAGTAATTGATTGTTTCTGCTTTGGTCACATACATCATAACGAGATGTTATCTTTCAGAACATAGGTCTATCATGTATAAGATTCTTTCATTTTTTACATTCCTGATTCAGTTATGTGATATTGAACTATTTTGTCATTGGCCCACGATTCTGAGAATAGTAAAGTGTTCCACTTTTTTAAGTTATAAGCTTCTGCTTACGGAAAGTTCTTCACCAAATAAACTTAGTAATACATAACAGTTTACAGCACAATACCAATTTAAAACAGTAATCTCTGTTTTCTATCTGTAGAGTCTAATAACTGAAATTTATATGAAAAAATTAAGTTATCAGAGTGGCTTGAGTTGCCTACTGTGATTACTTTTTTATTGTTGTTGAATGATTTATGCAGCTTGGTGAAGCTGAGAAAAGGTTAGAATCAACGAAATGCCAGTTGGCTCGACTAAAGGCCCTTGACCCTGCAAAGGGATCTGTAAAATCTCCCACAAATGATAATAAAAGGATAGAAATTGAAAGAACTTCCAGTCCAGTTCAACTGAAGGAAGGCTCTTCTCTAGACCATTCTCATTCTAGGTCACAACTAAATCACGAGGATGTGAAGTCTTCGAGAAATTTCATTGGAAGTGAAAGGTCTGCCAGCCAGATTGGTGGAGTTTCTTCTGGAAGCCAAAATCAATCCAAACCACAACTATTTATTCCACCAGTAAATCCTAAAGCAATTCAACCTTTCAAAGCAAATGAATCTGACAGGAAAGTTCCTTCTGTATCTGGATCACGTCCAGGGACTAATGTTTCCTCTCACAAGAGTCCAAAAAGAGTGAAAGTAGAGAATGTTCATCAGGAGCCTGCTGAAGGTCAGCATAAAGGAACAAAAAGAAAACTAGGTAAAGCATTCATTTCTGGTAATTGGGTTTATGCATCCTATTACTTACATACTTCAACTGGCTGTTAGTATGACAAATTTACACCTTTTGGATTATTGGTTGTTTGTATGTAGGTGTTGAAATTAGTTCTATCAAGTCTATTTTACACGGGTTTGGTCTAGCGGTAGGATTCATATAATGGGTTTGAATCCTACTAGTAGTACTAATGGAGGTTTTTTTTTTTTAAAATTAAAAAGTTCATGCTTAGGTTTCGTACTTATAGGGGCATTGTTTAATTCTACTTACTTTACAGATGCAGACAAGAAGGAACATAGCGAGTTGATTCCATTGATTCGTGGTAACTCCTCCCCCTCAACTATTCGATTTCAGAGTGGATGCTTGCTATCTAGTCAGCACAAGAGGAAGTTGAGAAGTCTTGTGTTGTGCCCAACAAACGAGCAGCTCTTCGTTACCAGGTTCACACCTTGTTCATTCATTTTGTTGTATTCTGTACAAGGCATTGTTTTGTTAATTGTTGTTTTTAGTTGCTACTTACAATGTATGGTATAAACTTTTTTAAGCAGCAAATTGCCTCTTTATGTATGTTCCTATCAATGATTTAATGCCTTAAGCTCCCTCGGGCCCCTTCCCGTTTGTTATATATTTGTCACCTTCTCCCCAACTCTCAGGCATACATGCTAATGAACCTATTTGCCTTTTCAAAGTATTACACTTTAAGATGATGAGGTTGAAATGATATGTTCTCTGCATCTTGTTTTTCATCTGTTATAGTGGAGCTTCCAAAGTTTCATGATAGTATAGCCATTTTGGTTTGTCACCGGGTTTTACAATTTAACATGGTTATTTGCTTAAATCTGTGGAGTTTGACCTTTTTGAAATTATTATAATTATCTTTAAAAATGGTGACCTCATTTTCCTGCCCTTGTTACATTCCACGGCTTTAGTTTCCAATATAGGTAAAGAACGTGACATTTTCATTGCTTGTCTTTATTAGTCTCGAAGTTTTTTTTTCCTACTTGTTTCTTTCCTGAAACGAGTACAAAAAGTTATGATATCTTTGCTAGGTAATATAATTTTATCTTTTTATTCGCAACATCGAGAGCCATAAAATTTCCCCGAAATGTCTTAAATTGCCTGTGTACTATCAAAACTCCCCCCACGCCGCTTAGAACCCCTTCAAGTGTATTGGGCCATATTGATGTGGATGTTTTTTTAATTTCTAAATCTTCATTCTATAGATTGCAGGTGGATATGAACATGTTTAGAGATTGGAAGTTCTTGGATGAACAACAACATTCACTTGACTGCTATAGTTTTTTGAGAAGCATCAAAATATACTCCATATATATATATATATAGCTTTAAATATTTTGTTTAAGATGTGACTTAGAGCTAGTGATTATCTTAGGTAACTGTTCCATGGTTAGGGTGAGGTACTCAGGTTGAGGGGCTAATTTGGTTATTAATTACGTATTGTGCAGTTTTTTTCTTGCCATGTACTTACTCTTAGTTTATCTCTCTGGCTTAATTTCCCCTTATTCATCTGACATTTCTTACAATGCCATTACAAACAAAAGAATTGAAGAAGTAATCAATATCTTTTGCAAATTGTTCGTATATCATTTAGTACAGCTTGTTTGAGGAATTTATCTGTCCTCATGGTTGATTGCAGTGCATTGGATGGAATTGTCAATTTATGGGAACTTCAAGGCAGAGGGTATGTCTCTGTTTGTAGGAATTTTGTCCCTCTTTTGAACTTTGTAACTCTCAGATGGAGGTGTTACATTTTAAATGTCATCTCTCATTCTATCTATTGTTTACTGTTCTTCACATAAATTACCCAGTGAAACCTCGTCTCCAATAAGTCTGTTCACTTTGTTTATTAATTTGTTTTTTAATCATGGACATGCAGATCAAACGCCAATTTGCTTAGTACCACAGACTGTGGCTCGGAAAAGAGGAGATGGCCAGAAGATATTGCTTGGCATCCAGAGGGGAACAAAATTGTCTTGGTCTACAGTGCCGATGGAGGAGACTCTCAGATATCTATTATGGACCTGAATAAAACAAAGGAGGTACAAATTAAGTCCTTAAGGAATGCTATTCTTGTCATCTGTAGCAGCTACATGCACTTTTCCCGTGTTCATGAATTTCTGTCGTCTGCATTAGCTGAACATGTTCAACACCGGATGAAAAAATTCGACTGGTCTATGCATGCTTCATCTTATTAAGTGTTTATATAGTTATGTAGTCCCGCCTATTCATTTCAATTGACGTTTGTGATTTTCGAGGTGAAAGTTTGACTATTAATAACTTTTTAATTCTATTATGAAAAATTACGACAAATAATATCATTAAAGTATTTTTAAAATGAATCCGATTATTTAAATTTTATATTTATTAGAATGAGGGATAAAAAATATTATTGGTCAAGTTCACACCTCGTCTTAACTATGTCAATTAAAATTGAACCAGGTATGATATAGGGGGAACTGCCTTCTGTCCTATATTTGAAAATTGTTAAATTAGGTAAATTTCCATTGGTAGGAATGTACAAAGGTATTTTTTTTTTCAGAAATATGTCCTTTAATATATGACCGATCTTTTGACTTGGTAAATCTCAAGCATAGCTACTTAAACTTTGGCTGGTTATCCCCATACCCCTTCCAAATGTTTTTTCTTTTAACTTTATAAATTTATCCTTGGTGCTAAAAAATTACTGAACACATCTTGAGGTGCCTAAACCATTGTTCAGGTCTTCAGCTGTAGTGAAAATAGTTTAGGAATCTGGAGTTTGGGAGTTTTGTTGATAAGTCAGTTATCCATTTGTCATATAGAATGTAGTATCAACTTCAATAGCAGTAAGTTGTTCTGTCATCTGACCTTTGTTCTTCGGTCTCATATGAGTTCTGTTTTCCATCTTAAGTACATATATTTTCTGTTTTCCATCCATTTCATTACTGGATAACATTATCTCTCTCATCTAACTGGGATATGCATATACAGAAAATGCGTGTAAGATTCTTAAGAGAAAAGCCTCACGTTCGAGGCATCATCAACAACATTGAATTTATGCCATGGGATGACATTTGTTTTGCCACTGCTGGGAGTGACCATGCTGTGGTTTTATGGACTGAGAAAGATGAAGATGATGCATGGAAACCTAAAACAGTGCATAGGAATATGCATTCTTCTGCTGTTATGGGTGTTGCTGGGATGCAACAAAAACAAACTTTGATATCTGTTGGTGCGGATAAGAGGATTATTGGTTTCGACTTAAAAGCTGGTAGAGCGGAATACCAGCATCAAATTGAAAGCAAGTGCATGAGTGTTTTAACTAATCCGTGCGACTTCAATCTATTCATGGTTCAGACCGGGTAAATTCACTATACAGAATCTACTCATTAATATTCATATTCAAGAAGTTGCTTCTAATTAGACTACTGAAAAGTACATATAATTGCATTTACTTTCTAGTGTAAGTTGGGGCGGATCCAGGATTTTAAAGTCGGATATTCATTTTATCCAAATATTACAACTTCTAATTTTGCTAATGACACCTAAGATTTTTTACTTTAAACCGGTTTACACTACAACTTTGTTTGCATTTTCCTCGATACCATTGTTTGATATCTCTTTAAAATACATCGAGTATTTAGTGTACTAAACACTTCTTTTACTTTCATTATATATAAAAATGTGAAATATTGAAGTATACAAATTATTTATATATATATATATATATTATTTGGTAATATAAATATAAAATTGTCCATTATAACTTTTTTTCAAATAGTTAGAATATCTAACTATTTGAAAATATAGTTGATTGAATATTTCCGTTTTTATAATTTGTTATCTCAACACAAAATAAATAAGAAGATTAAATGAAAAATTCATATTAACAATATATATAAATTATACTATTCTTAGAAGAAGAAAAATATACTTGTGTTTGAAGCTTTGTATTAGATTATAAGTATCAAATCAAAAAATAAAAATTTAAAAATAAAAAAAACTTATGAAAATATCTTCAAATGAAGACAATATGTTTCATACTTCATAGTAACACATTTAAAGTTGTTTATCATAATACATTTAAAACATCAATCAATACCCTTGGCTAACATTAAATTATAAATTGGTACTTATTGAATAATAGTACTAGTCTGTACTGTAGGAGTTTGGTAGGGCGTCCTACGTAGCTTCATGAATAACTTTTGCTAACCTCTTGCTAAGATTAAAAAGCTAAAACAACTCAGAAGGAAGGCTGGCTACTTTAACATCTCTACTAGACTTTCTTTGATGTTGGGTATTTATTGAATATCCTGAATACCCCTAGATCCATACAGTGCTTTAAAGAAAGCCAAAGCCACTAGTTTGGTTAGATAAATATAGGAGACCTGGATGCCTTTCTAACTATTGATCTTGTTGAAAGTTTGACGAGATAATTTTATCTAAGACTGAGTTATACTCCCTCATTTTGATTGACAACTTTGCCTCTTTTAGGGTACTGAACTGCCACTATTGAGACCGAGATGAATAAATATGTTACTGGTAGAAATTAGACACCTCCTCTCATGTCCCTTAAAACCAATCGATCTTCAAATTTAATTATGGAATCTTGTTGTCCCCCTTCCCGTTCACTCATTCTCATGGATGCCAAAACTGAGACAAATTTATCAGTCAGAATACTTGAAATTTATTTGTTAGTTTATTAAAAGGCTCGAGTTGTGTTTCTGATCTATTTCTTTGTTTATTGTAGAACTCCAGAGAGGCAGCTTCGGCTTTTTGATATTAGATTGAGGAAGACAGAAATCCACGCATTTGGATGGAAACAAGAAAGTAGTGAATCACAGTCTGCTTTGATAAACCAGACGTGGTCACCTGATGGATTATACCTAACATCTGGCTCTGCAGATCCAATGATCCATATTTTCGACATTAGGTATAATGCGCGCAAACCCTCGCAGTCAGTGAGAGCACACCAGAAGCGAGTCTTCAAAGCAGCGTGGCATCACTCTTTACCTCTCTTAATCTCCATTTCATCTGATTTGAACATTGGTTTGCACAAAGTTATGTAAGCTTATGTACCCAATTTCTTTCTTGTGCGCATCTGTAAGAAAAGAAATAAATTCAAGTATACTTTCCAAAAAGGTACTCTTTTCATACTCTAAAAGGAATTAAATTTTGAGTGTGCAGAAACAAAACACAATAACACTCGAATTAAATACATTATAAGTGTAAGTTGTGTATCAGTCGAATTATTGATGTAATTCTTCAACAAAAAAATGAATTATACTAAGTGAGAATTTGAATTTATTTCATGGCATTTATATGTCATATGGAGTATATGCAAAAAATTTGAACATTAAAAAATGTTTCTGAACAAGATTAGATTTAGAGTTGACATTGATTTTTTAAGTGATTAGTTAGTTCTTACGTTGCTGTAAATCACTAAACAAATAAGACAAAAAGAAAAAGAAAACATATAAGCAATGTGAAAAGATGTCACATTGTTGTCGTTCTCCATTAATAACCAATGTGAATAAATGTCAACTGTTGTCTGTCTTCATTTTTCAGAGTGACTGATGAGATTTTATTTTTTGTCATTTTTTTAATTTCACATTTAGAGGGTGAATAAGTTAACTATCATAAATTAAGTGCGTCGTCAGGTAGATGATGATTAGACCATTTTCTATGTCTTCTTGTGTTAGATCGGGACATGGGGTCGGTTGATCGGGACATGCGGTTAGATCGGGACATGGGGTCGGTTGATCGGGACATGGGGTCAGGACATGCACCTCTCGATCCATGTCCCGATCTTTCGCCAGTCGACTTGGGGAAGATCGGGACAAGTTTAGGAAGGCTGAGAATCTGAGGCTGTCGGCAGCCGGATCTGTTTAGCTCAATTATGTGTATTTAGGGTTCATTAAGCCAGATTGTATATATATTAATACTCTTTACAAACATGTAAGATTAATTAATGGAATCGTTATTTCATGGTATTTGAGCCTGGAGTTGCAAAATGAAACTTCAACCTATTTTCTCACAACCACTCGACAATGGTGGATTCGCGGCTCCAACCCGGCGGCACAGCGATTCCGGCTCACGGTGAGGCTGTACTAAAGAGCGATCATAAGGACCGCATAGGGATAAATCTAAGCTCTTGTGTACTGTTGCCGCCTTGAACATGGAGCGCGATATCAACTAGGATAACTACCGAAGATTGGGTATCAGGAATGAGGTGGGAGGCAGCGGTTCGAAGAGTCCTTGTTGCTATTGAGCGGCGCTGGAGGCACCCGGTGCTGAGGAGGATCTGGACCCGATGCCTTGGCCCGGCACGGACCAATGGCGTATTAAACTTGATGAGCCTTTGAGGCCAATTCTAATACTCCCTATACTAACGATTGACAGATGGGTAATCCACTTTCTTGGATTTTGACCACCGGGTGCAGCGGTTCATGCCAACGATTGCTTAGTGATCAGTTTGATGAGGTTGGTTTATCCACCCTACTTTGCAGATGATAGTAATTATTAGCTCTACACTCACTTGAGGGGAAATCTTTGTCTTATCCGACTCTTGGACATTACGGAATGTCCTATATGTGCCTACCTTGAGTTGTAACCTGATTTCGATCTCGGTTATTTCTTGGCGTTGTTGTGACATCGTCTTTACTACATGATTTTGTGTTTTGTTTAGGATCAATCTGAGGAAGGTGATTGGAGCAGGTGAATGGAAGGGTGGATTCTATTTATATGAGCTTGATTTGGATTAGAGCATCTCTGTTAATGTTGGCTTTGAGGTTAGACTTTGCCATAGTAGACTAGGCCATCCGTCTGAAGCGGTTTTAAAGTCTTTGCCGTTTATTAGTAGTAGTGCTTCTATTTTGAATAAATCTTTGTGAGACATGTCATCGTGCTAAGCATACTTTCGAGATATTGTTCTTTAACAATTTTAAAGAAGCTACTCGTTAAAACTTATTCCGTATGATCTTGGGGTCTATGCTCAGCGCTCCACTAAATGGGTGGTGCTAAATATTTTTTGACTTTAGTCGATGACCATTCCCGGGCTATTTCGGTGGTCCTGTTATCTGATAAAACTGAACTCCATGATGTCTTCATTAAATTTATGTTTGCAGATAATGGACGGAGTTCTTAACGTCTGAAATCACTACTTTGCTGCTCGAGGTTTGTTTGAGACTTCACAGTGGAGTGCACTTTCAGTAGAATGGGCCGAATTGGAGGCGAAACATCGCCATATCCTTAATGTTGCACGGGCTTTGATGTTTCAGGGACATCTACCCACTGAATTTTGGGGTGAATGTGTACTTGGTGCGTGTT
The DNA here is from genome assembly GCA_019722365.1 of Lithospermum erythrorhizon. NCBI lineage: Eukaryota > Viridiplantae > Streptophyta > Magnoliopsida > Boraginales > Boraginaceae > Lithospermum > Lithospermum erythrorhizon. The sequence continues at coordinate 129,253 of JADFUC010001580.1, forward strand.
ATTTGATCAACCGTACCCCCTCCCGTATCTTGCACTTTAAATTGCCATATGAAATTCTCTATGGTTCCCCTCCTTCGTATGACAATCCGCGGGTCTTTGGATGTCTTTTTTATGCCTTTGATTTAAATTCTCGTAAAGATAAATTTGCTAATCGAATTAAGTAAATGCATATATTTGTAGGGTATCACTTTGAATGAAAATTTGACATTTGACTTGGACACTCGGGGTTACTTTGTTTCTCGAGACGTTACTTTCTATGAATCTGAATTTCCAGGCCTTCCCCATTCTCTTGAATTACTTTCAGAATCTCATGGTGTGTTCTCTGAGGATGATGGTGTATTTTTCGGTTTGGATGAATCATAGTTGATGAAAATGCGTGGGCCTCGGCAAGGTGGATGAACCCCAATCGATTACGTATTTGAAATCTCACAGTCTCGTGAGTGCCCGCCAGTCGATGCTTGCCGTCCCAGTGGCTGGTCTGCTGACATCCGAGGCGCTTAAATCCACACACCGGTATTGCGCCTTGTGGAGAGGCGGAGTTAGGAGCGAAAGGGGCGGCATGGCACCTCCTGAACTAACTTGCAAGATTATGTTCTAAATGTTGTTCGGCACTCGAGTCCCCTCTCTAAGATACCTTGCTCGAGCTTCCTCGCCAGCGTGCTTAGGTATCCTTTTGACTAACTTTGTGAGTTATGATATATTTTCTAGTGCACACCGTGGGTTTCTTGCTTATTCTTGCGGGGTTGAGCTTCGGTCCTCGCGGACATTCACGTGATCCGGAGAATTTGGTTTTGATGCTATGAAAGCAGAGATTAGTGCTTTAGAAATTAACGGCACATGGAGCTTGGTTGAAATTCCCAAAGATAAGAAAGCTTTGGGTAATAGGTGGGTTTATAAGATAAAGTATAAATCCGATGGTAGTGTGGAGTGGTTGAAGGCGAGGTTGGTTTTCTTTGGCAACCATCAGACTGAAGGGATTGATTACTCGGATAATTTTACCCCGGTGGCAAAGATGTCTACCGTTCGGCGTTTAAAGGCGATTCTGGTACTCGAGGTTGGGAGTTACACTAGATGGATGTTAAGCAATAACAACTCGCGTGATTTATAGAAAGATGTCTATATGAATCCTCCGGGTTTCCCGGCGAGAACAGAGCGGAGTAGGTGTGCATTTGTGAAAGAATCTCTTTTTATGGCTTCATGGCTTCCGTTGTTTAGTTCCCCAACGGGCTTCCTCTTTCGCGGCCCCTTACGCTTACGCCAATTCTTATTCGGATTATTCTCTTTTCTCATATATCTGAGGAGTGACATCTGATTGCATGTTTGATTTATGTTAAATAATCTGATTATCTCGGTATGGTCCGGTTGCTACTATCTGCTTTTCAAATATTCACGTGAGTTCATGTTTCACATGAAAGATCTAGGTGTTCTCAGTACTTTCTTGGTAGGCCAGTGGCTCGTAGTTACGAGAGGGATTTATGCGTGTCGGCCAGTATGCTTTGGATATTGCTCAGCGAATGTGGTTTTATTGGGCGGAGAACCCTCTTTTGGTTTTTCCTATGGAACCGAATCATAAGTTGGGAGAGTCGGCCAGTGAGAGTACCTCATGAGGATGGCCAGGTACAAACAATGCGGTTGGTCGCGCCTTTTGCTATCTTACACCCGACTTTGATTTGGCTTATCTTTCATTCCATATATTATCTCGAGTTTTGTAGGGCCGAGACAAGATCAGCAGGACCAGCTCTTGAGTAGTTCGATATCTAAAAAGAACTCAGTGCAGGATTACATTTGTGTTACATTCTCGTTTGATGCTTTTACGCTCGTGTGATTCCGATTAGGAGAAGTTGTCCATGATAAATCGTTCGATTCTTGGTGAGGTTAGTATTTTTTAGTGGTTCCCAATCTCCTCGAAAACCAAGAAGCAGAGAAAACGATTTGGATTCTCTTACTGAGGAAAATTTGAGTATCGCTGGATTATTTGATTTACACAATGAGTTAGAAATAGCTCGAGGATTGTTGTCGGATCTTGGTGTTTCTTGACGGCCACTTGTTCAATTTACTACGATAGTGTCTGCCTTGCATCTTACCGCATCAATCCGGTGTTTAATGAGGCGTCCAAACATATTAGAGGTGGATTGTCATTATGTTCGGGATCTTGTCGAGGATGGGACCGTCGTTGTCTCTCGTGTTTCATTGACATTTCTTGGGTATTAACACTAGAAAATATCTTAGAAAATAGCGTTCGGAGTTTTTGTTACTCAAGTTAGGCATTTGAACTTGAGGAGGGTGTTGATCGGGACATGGGATCGGGACATGCGCCTGAGCCCGTATCCGGATCTTTTTGTCGAAAGTCGCTCTAGAAAGAAGATCGGAACAAGTTCGGAAGGTACCAAAGTCGAACATCCCTAGGCAAGCAGACTTGTTTAGCTAATTATGTATTTGAGGCAGGTGCTTATTGTGTATATATTGTACTCTAAACCTATGAATTAATCTATGAAATCATTATTTCCTGCATCTTGTGTTTATGCAATATCTTATGCATTTTGACAATTAAAAGATTCTAGTGGTGTGACTAGTAGCAACCATAATATTTTATGGGGCTGTTTCCATGGGGTGAAGAAGAAGATGTTTGTCGTTCATTTTTTTTTCTTAGGAAAAAAGAACAAGCACACATGGTGTCGCGTTACCTCAGCCCAAGTGAAAATGCCTTTGTGAAATTGGATTCTTTTGACTAACGAAGAATTTGAAATTCAAAGTAACTTCTAATTAAATGTCTGAAGTATGGTATAAAATTATAATGACTCTTTATCGATATTATCAAATACTGTAGAGGTTCAATAATATTGTAGAAATTTAACTAAAAAAGTTCAACTCGATAGTTTGGCTTGTTGTAATGCAAATCGAGTCAAATATTACTCTACTACATATATGATACTCCATTCACTTCAATTTAACAGATAGTGTTTTATTCAACAAAATCAACCAAATTTTGAATTTATAATTTATTCCTTGAATTTTGTATTTATATGAAAAGATCGATATATAAAATCATGTACTCCCTCCATCCCAAATTGATAGGGTTATTTCCTTTTATAGAAATATGTAAATTGGTTCCTATTTAGTTCAAAATTGTGGGAAAAAAGTTTAGTTGAATTTCAATTTTTTTAAATCTTCGTACCAAATGAAATGTAATATAAAAAAGAGATAGAGGGAGTAATAGAAACTAGACACTTGTGTATGTGCATTTGACTATTCGTGTTTTAAGTTATCAAGACCTAGCTATTACTGTGTAGGAGAAGGAATTAGAGCATATAAACCAAATGCCTCAAACCACCTCCCTATTTCTTATCTAGAATATGGAGAAGAAAAAACTAAAGAGAATCGTTTAAGCACAAAAAATAGCGATTGGGGACATTTTTGTCCTTCATATATAATGTTGAAAATAAATTCATTTCTAACGAACTTGTTAGCAGAATGAAACAAGCTCTCTCAAACCTCAAACCTTAGTCTCTCAAATCTTTCATTAATTCAAATTATGCATACGGAAGAGAAGAGGAAGAAGATGAAGGCAAGTCGATGCTCCACATGCATAGTAGAGTGTGTATAGTAAATACTACGTTCAACAAAATACAACATATTCGAATGACAATTAGATACAATTTAATCTAAAGAATTTAATATCCTAAATATTCTAATACACATCTCAATTCAGACAAATTAATAGAATACATAGCATCTCAGGCATCTTCATTTTCTTTTCTTTGCTGATGGTTGGTTTAGTTTATAATGTTTTTAATTTGCTGACTTTGATTTTTGAAGTCCTTCTTCAAGAATCTATGATTCTTACAGGCCGGTATAATTTAGAGTTGAATGAAAAGAAAAATTGTTCATTATTGTACTGATCCTTCCTTGTTTGATGAGGGAGTTACACCTCTTGATAATCCATGAAAGTGATATTGTATTGTTGAATCGATGTCCTCGATAATGCAAAGGTTTGGAGGCATTCGTTTGATTGTTTTTGAGAGAATCGCATATTATTTTATGATTTATCAAATTTAAAAAAATCAAATAGGAATTAGGGTTTGTCTGAGAGAATTGTTAGAGATAATGAGAGAGATTGAAATTAGAATAATGAGAAAAAATCTGCATCGTTAAATTTATATTGTAAATTTTATACTTATTTGCTTGGTGTAGAAGAGTTTTTTACCGAGTGAAAAGTATTTCCCAACAAAAAAAATACAACATATCATATTTCCTATCTTAAAATGTTTTCTCAAATATTTTAGGAAATCACCGTATTGCACGTTTTCCAAGCCAGGCACTAACTTTTAAAAATTACATGATGTGACTTGTGAGTGTTGTGAACAATAAAATATTTAAGTTGAATTTATGTAAAAGTTAAAAAGTGCTGTAGTACCTAAATTTAATGAAATAATATAAGGGGTTTATTTTAGATAAAATTTATAATAAATTTAGTATGAATATTCTAAGCATGCCATCAAGCTCACATCATCAAGGTACACAGTACACATTGAACCTGGACAAGAATCCAAATTTCATAAGCTAAACATTTCATTTCATTGTAAATCTGCAGCAATTGAATCCTGCTTAACCTCGCGTCACCTTATGGGGTCGCATTCAGTCATATAACTAGAGGACTAGAGGAGGCTAAGGGCATCTTATCTGCGCAAGAGTCTATATATAAACATCGAGACATATTATTGATTACTCCCTCCGTCTTTATTTAATTGATCATTTATATATATAAAAAAAATCTTGTCATTATAATTGATTGTTTCATTTATCAATGTAACTTTTTGGATTGAAGTTTGTTTTGTCTACATTTATTGGTTTTTGATGAAACTTTTTATATATAAGCGAAATTTTTATAATCCCGATGATTGTGCTTAATAAAATCTTACGTCAATTGAGTCTTTGGAGGGTTTGTTTCAGCGTTTGGTGGCCTATGTTTATTCGCTTTTCGAATTCTTTAGCTTTAAGCTTTGTATTATAATTTTTATTATCATTATAATCTACATGTTATATCTTCATGTCTCAATATTTTGTATCTGCAGAAATATATTTTGTACAAAAATAGGCTTTTTAGCCATGCTTGAAGCCCATTAACGTAATTTTTAATGTGGTCGCTTGACTTGTCTAAATGCCCCAGCCTGGCGCCTTTCACGAGTATCGTTAACATCAGAGAACCTTTTCACAGCTCTTTTTGCGGCTTTAAATGAGTTAAAATAGTATTTTTATGCTGTATTCTGTGAAAGAATAAAAGGCAACGTTTAAAATATTTTAAATTAAAAATAGCTGGCTTTTCTTGTTTAATAAGCCACATTTTCTTGCATTGCTTGCTCCCCATAAATTTTTTACTAACAATCAAAAGCACTACACCCAATTAAATATAAGTTGACCGGCAATTTCAATGACATAAAGTTAATTTGAAATGGATTTTGGGTATTTTTTTTAAGCAATCAAATAAATAAAGACGAAAGAATATTGTTGTTGTTGAATATTCTGATTATATCGAAGATATATTGTTTTAAACTCATTTTAATATTAATATTATAATTTTAATTCAAATATATATATACTTCAAGTAAGTCATAAAATTTATTAATTTTAATAATTAACAAGTAAATTATAATTTTGTGTGGGGTGGAGGTAGTCAGGTAGTGTTGGTTTGATCCGTTACTAGAAAAAAAAAAAATGATATCATTCGTTTTAAGTGGCGCATTTCTTTAGTCGCCAGTAGCAGAGGAGGGTAAACCGGAGGATATACTTTTTCAGGGAGGCTGAGGCTTTCTTGCTTGTGAAATCGCAACAACATGGACCATGGCTCCTTGTCCCTCTGTTACTACAGAATACATGATGTAGAATGGTGGCTTTGAGGATCTCTATTACAGATAGCGATGGATCCTTGGTTATTCTTGGTTTTTGTGACCTTCTTTGTTTTACCACAAATAGTGCAAGTCAAAAAAGAGACATTCTTCATGAACTCTTTTTCTCTCTTTATCCCCACAAGAAAGTGAAATTACACAACCTGTGTTCCCTTAGATTCCTTTCTTTGTTTCAAAACAATTGTCCACTTCGTTTTTTCACCTCATCTGTTGGTGGGGTATACTAGTTTCATTTTGTAACGATTGTCAATTTGTTATGTCACTTGTTCTAAAAAAGTCTTTACTAAATTAATTTTATTTTACCACCATATTAATGTTAGTATAAAAGCAAAACTCATTATATAAATTTTATTAAGACAAAAGCATCTTTAAATATGTTACACATGTTAATACAAAAAATTTTAATGTTCAAAATTTTAACATATAAGATATGATGTGTAATATCGAACTGCAAAAATATAATATTCAAAATATTATCTTAAATTGGATAAAAGTTAGTTTTTTATAATAAAAAATCTAGCGACATAGCATAGATTTGAACATCCAAACTCTATCCTTTGAAATGTGTGGTGGGCTTGCTGCAACAATTTCCACCAATCGTTAAAGTTTGTTCCCTATTTATTTAAACAAAAAATCATAAATAAATTTGGATATAGAACTGGTTTTCAACAAAGGACAAGGTACAAAAGAAGTTAGTAAATCTAAGATACATAACACACAAAATCTCTCTTACCAACCCACACTCTTTAAAGGAGTCACAACTCCTCCCCTTTCGTTTTTTCTTTCTCATATGTATTAATGGCAAAGAATTCGCAAGACTTGAATTGTAATAAAAGACAATTCAACTGGACAGCCAAGGTTAGTAATGAAGACCATGATGAGATTATCAGCTCAAAATCTCTATATTTATGTAGTGAAAAGGGAAAAGAGGAGGAAAAACCAACATGGGATGTCCCAAATTTGAAGACCAGTTTGCCACCTATTAAGGAAGAGAAGAAAGAAAGAGACAAACATGTTCAAGAATCTTCTTCAAATTCAGGCAATGTAACAAAGAGGAAGCTACAAGTAGCTGTTTCCAGGCTGAGATTTGCACTCACAACAGCACTGAATAAACACAGAGGAAACATACGCAGTAGTGGACTTGGGTCTAGAGTGGTGGGGACACTGTTTGGACACAAGAAAGGGCATGTGCATTTTGCATTCCAGAGGGATGCAACTTCACAGCCAGTTCTTGTAGTAGAACTGGCTACACCAATCTCTGGATTGGTGAAAGAAATGGCGTCTGGATTAGTCCGGATCGCCCTGGAATGCGATAAGAATGAGGATGATGAAGAGAAAAACAAGGGTAGATTACTTGAACAGCCCCTCTGGAGGACTTACTGCAATGGCAAGAAATGCGGTTTTGCGACGAGGAGAGAATGTGGGGAGAAAGAACTGAGAATCTTGAAAGCTGTAGAGATGATTTCGATGGGTGCTGGTGTTCTGCCTTCTGGAGATGGAGAAGGAGGAGGGTCTGAAAATGATGGGGATATAATGTACATGAGGGCCAAGTTTGAGAGAGTTGTAGGGTCTAGAGATTCAGAAGCATTCTATATGATGAATCCTGATAGCAATGGAGCTCCTGAACTTAGTATATACTTGTTAAGAGTCTAAATGTTTTTTTTTTATTTTTAACTTAGTTTTCTTTGTCTTAGGTAGCAGAAGAGTGAAATGTTATCTTCTCTACTGTTCTTTTTTTTTTTCTTCTGTCTTTTGCAAATTCAATTTCTGATAACAGAATGTGAAAGTTGGGTTGTATGTGAATGGGGAAATATACTCCGTATAATATAATCAAATGTTTAATAGTTAATGGGAGTTGTTAATGCACTAGATTTTTTTTTCAATATTCTTCCCTTACTTGATAGTAATAAGATCAATTCAATCTGAAATTGCTTCTGGTTGATTGATGGCTATGACTTCTGAATTCTGAGCAATAATATCTGCAGAAATCTTTATTAAAATTACTGCAAATTTATACTGAAGTCTTTGATAGGCTATTGTCATCTGGAACGAACGACAATTAGTGTAGTCACTGGCGAATCCAAGATTTAGATTCAGGCGACGTGATATTACATTTTGTAAGGCCAAACAAATGTGAGGCAAGAAAAAATGGAAATTTAAAGTTGAGGTTTGCTTGTGTTTTCCTTTTCGTTTTAGCTAGCATGGGGCAATTCTCTTTCAAGACTGAGATGCCAAGTGAATACTCCATTTTGAGAAGAATGAAAGAAGCCAATCTTGTTCTTGATTGTAAAAAATGAACAGTTTCCTTTCTTTTTGGTCATTATGTGAATTGGCCAAGCAACACTATTAGGATTATTGTTCCATCATACCTCTATTGTTTTCCCATCTTTTGGTTACTTTATCACTTTTTTTTCAATTTAATAAGAGTGCTAGTTCCTTTATCAAGCGGCTAGTAGTATCCTACAGTACTTCACATGGATTTTTGAATCCTATCCTAAGTTAATAAGATGTTCCAATCATTGGGTTTGGTGCAGCACTATCTTTAGTAGGGGCTGATCAAAGCAACATGAGAATCCCTATAAAACTCTTAAGATAGCAAAATCATGGAAGTACTCAAAAGCAAATAGCCACCCTAATCATGTTCATCCAGTGTTTTAAACAGGTCTAGCCACCCTAATCCTGTTCATCCAATGTTTTAATCATTTTATAAAAATGCAATTATAAGGTAAGGGATGGACTAGTAAAAAGAATATCACTTTTTCTTATTTATTTCAATAAACATTTTTATATAAAAATATTTTATCATAAATTACTTTCACTCTTACAAGTCTCTACTTTGTGATTAAATTACAAACTCTTCTTTCATTGAACTCTATTATACTCTTACCTTTATTTTGAACCACCTACTACATACACAACCATGGTCCATTAGCTGCATAGGATATAAAGATGGGATATGAATGTATGTTCATGGATGAGGATCCCAGGCTCTTTGGAGAATTTTTATAATTTTCATATGGGCCCTAAACCCTATAAGAGGTGCTGACTTTAAATGATTAAGTCTATCATATCATACTATGAGTAGTCTATAATATCATGCTATGATGACTCTTTAGTCTTTACCTTAATAAACACATACTAACATGGATCCTTCTTTCAAGGCTTTTTTGATATACTCATAACTCATCTTGGAAGATGAAGAGCGCATGACAATGAAGGCCATTCAATCTTTATTGTATAATTAATAATTAATCATTAAATCAGTATTCTGATATTTGATGGAATTTAAGCATAATCTTGGCGTAAATTAAATTGAAATGAATTTTATCGTATTTTACTTTGATCGTCTGAGGTAATTAATGATGTAAAAGAAAAAGAAAAGAAATAGTACTTAATAATCACGATATTGCGACTTGAAACAGAAATGAAAAAGTAGGAATATAAGGGAAAAAAATATCATTGAAATATAAAAAATCGAAAACGTTTGATCTAAGGGGATAAAAATTTAGATGATCGAAGCGTTGTGAGACGGATGGACTAATTAATACTCATAACTCATCACATACTCATTACATGTATAAATATAACTAGTAAAATCATAGTGGTTGTATGTGGTAAGAAAGTTCAATAAAATAATATGTTTGAAATTTAAAGTTGAGGTTTGCTTGTGTTTTCCTTTTTGTTATACAATAGCAATTGTATTTGTTTGGAAAAAAAAAAAAATTAATATGTAATATTGTCAGCGTATTTTCTTATTAAGCGATAATTTTTGGTTGAATTAAAGTTTTACGTGTCGATTAAGATTATAAAATTTGTTAATTTTTATCATGAGAGCAGAACAAACTTGACAAAGTAACCTTTTTTAGAGATGGAGGGAGTGATAAATTAATTTTCTATGATAATATTAATTCTCGTTTATGGGTAAATAATTATAGTATAATTTTTTAGAAAATTAGTACTCTTCGTCTCAATTTATTTGATTGTTTAGAGGAAAATACTTTATTGAAAATCTCGTTGATTGTCTGATTTTGAGGAGAGAAAGAGGTTATGTATTTAATAGAAAAAAAGAATATTATTGAAACTTGATACGAATTTGATGTAAAGTTGCGTTGGTAAAACAATCGGCAGAATGAAAAAGAAAATTTGTTGTGCTAGATGATCATTTAAATTGAGGCGGATGGAGTATTAATTAATGTCATTTTCAAAGAGTATAAAATTATTTTGTAACATCACTCCTACTTATAAAAGTGTGAGTTGTATTTAACTAAAAAGCTTCATTCACCAATTACTATATTATCCCTTATTATAATATTTTTTATTGTTGAAAAAATATATTTCTAAAGTTTAAAAGCTGACTCCTATAACAATTCAATAATTTATAAGTCTTAAATTTTTGCCTAAAAATTATATGCAATTAAACGTAGTTGGAGTTATCTGCTATAATATGAGGATTTCTGAAACTTCGTATTATACGCATTAGCTACAGCCAAACTTGCATTATCAGCAATCTTGGAAATGCAATTATATAAAAATCTTTCAATATTTTTAAACATATAAAAGTGTTTGATATAATCTTGCCTTTGATTTCTTTATTTTATGATAATAATAAGTAAACTTCATTTGATGCAATGAATTAGTCTACTCACTACTAGAAAGGGGGGCATCGGCGAGGAACAAAAAAATTTGATCGCAAATTTCCATACTAATTAGAGAGGGATTAGAAAGGAAAATGCGACAGATCCTAGTTTAAATATTTTCTAAAAGTCGATATGTATGCATGACGTATTTTTCACTTTTGCTAATTGGTTAAAATAACTTCATAAGTAATTTGATACTACTCTAATTTTGGAGGAAAATATTCCTACGTAATTAGTGATGGGCACCATGAAAATATTGAGACACACATAAATAATAAGTCTTTCTTCGTCTGCCGACTCAAGAAAATATGGTTCGAAGGGGGCTTTATCCGGACTGCCAAATGGCGTGTTCGAGGTACTACAAAGTGTAGGAGTGATGAGAATGATGCATGGGGCCACAGAACCAACTTGAGGGCTTATTAATACCCGACCACGTCAAAGAAATCAAGCAAATTCTGGTGGCCTAGAGTCTGAACAGCCGGAGGATGCAACATCGAGTTGTGGTTTTGAGTACCACGATTCACACAGCAGAAGGGGCTTCTTGATCAAAGTATGAGTCTCATGGCCTGACTCGAGGAGAAGCCATAAGACCATTCTGGCGAAGTCTTCGGTTTGACATACAACCCGAAGCCTTAGAAGAAGCATGGATTACTACCGTCGGGTGACCGGTCAAATCCAGTTTGGGATGACATGTTCCCGTCTGCGAGAGAGGACCTCAGTACCTTGAGAGGCTCAAAACCTACTGACGAATGCTTTAAATCGCGTCGACAACGGTTTCACGCTGATAGCGTCCATGAAAAAGCCAATCAGTATGAGTCACATATTGATTCGAAGACTCCACCCAGCATTGCGTCATGATGACGGCGCCCACTACCGTAGAGGAAGATAGCCTCTTTAACAAAAATGGTGGAAAACATGGCAGCTTGGCGTCGGGAGGAGGCTCGCCAGCATGGCGGGGAAGATATATGATCATGGCCGGCGCCTCGAGCGTGAGAGGCCCGTCCTAAGGACCACACCTCAGGAAAGAGCGCTATCCACTTCTAAGAAGTCTGCAGCTTCACTTGCCCAATGCTCGAGCCTCGAAGTATGTCGAGGGACAATCGGAAGAACTAGCGGTGAAGGCCAATGTATCTTTAGTTGATGGGACCATACAGTACACAACTAAGGAAATTCATATTAAGAGCGATCAAAGACTGCCAGATGACCGGCATATAAATACTATAATGAGCAGTACGAGCTCACTACGTAGATAGGTTGAGGATACCACGGGGCTACCAACCTCGAAGTTCCGATATTCGGCGTCGGGAACCCTAAGCGTAAGCGCGCCAATGAGGGTAATCTTTGGAACAAGTGGGGTCGCGCTGGTCAAGCGGGTTAGATCGCTAAAGAGATGCGTTAAATTGAATTTTGCCAGAGTGCAGGCCGGAGACTCCATAGATAGTTGGGCTGTTGAGGCGAAGTTCCTTAAAGCGTTTCTTGACGCCAAAGCGCGCGAGTAAAGTATAATAGAGGCGGCCGATTGCCAAGCGGCGCAAGAAAGAACCGATCGCGGAGACCCGTCAGCAGTGGAGGAACTCGGCCTGCAAAAGATCGCTTTCGAGTCTTGACATTGTCGGTCGCATCTGAGGGATGCGATAGGACCTCTGTTAATACGCCGAGGCCTCTTCCCAGACCCAGCGGGCGGTATTCATCACGGCCCATGACATGGAGTTGGCCATTCTTGCCAACGAGATACGAATGGAAACCGGCCGGCCCTTATTTCTACAAGCAAAGTTGAGAAGATCATAGAGTTCAAGAGCCATAGAATCTCTCTACAAAGTCAGTCGAAGATGAAGATCTGGAAGAGCCAAGCAAGAAAAGTACATGCCTGGCGTCCAAGACAACGAAGTTCTCCTTCAAAGAAACCAAAGAAGCATAAAAAGGAGATCTGAGCTTTTTAGAGTAGGAGTCGTCAATATTTAAAAGGAGATCTGGCTTGAGAGAATATCCATTCTTTGACTCAAGCATACAGTGATTTTTGAGGAGCTAAGGAGAAGCTTCCATAGAGTGCCCAAAATCAAAAAGCGACTGAGGAGGCATGCGCCGAGCGGCAGAAGCCAAACTCTGCAAATATCACGCGTGGCAGACTGACTGCAGGAAAAAATGCTTCACGTTAAAGGAGAGGGTGATAAGCTTAGCACGTCGAGGGGAACCACATGTCAGCAGAAGAAGAATCTGAGTCACTTACAAATAAATAGCGACTCTTGCCGAGGAAAAGAACATAAAGACTCTGGAGAAGAAGAATCGTGGGGAAGTTACCGACCAACTCCAGCGACAAAGAAATTTGGAGAAGAGAATGCATGGAGAAGTTAGTCAAATAACTCCCGTGAAAATGGCTGGAGAAAGAAAGAGGCTGCATGGAGAACTTACTCAAACTCCCATGTAAAGGGCTGCACAAGCTTCATGCTACATATGTAGGAAGTTGAAGAAACCAACTCAAAAAGCAACGTAGAGAGCCACCAGGCTCTGAAATACCGACAATCGAGGAAGATGATGCACCAAAGAAATGAGCCTTGAAGATCAACCACCAACCGGTGGAGCTTGACAAACCTCAAATTAGTCTTCTGAGGTGGGGCCTGTGGCTTAACCAAAGAAAAAGAGATGAGTGCGAAAGATTGGGGGCAGGCTGAAGCCAAGCAGTACCAGATGCCGAGAAATATAGAACACGGAAATCGGTCCTCGGGGGGTTGGGGGTAAAGCAACCAAAAGAAAAGATGGTCTTTAGAAGATTGGGGGCAAGCCAGCGACAGCCCCGTGCAGGCGCGAGGAAATAAGGAAACCACAAATCGGTCTTCCAGTTGGGAGGCAAGCGACTAAGAAGAAAAGATGATCGCTTCAAAAGATTAGGGGCAATGAAACCAACGGCCGTACTCGCGAGAGGCGGGCAAAACAAATGCACAACAAACTCCATTACGTGTTGCGATGAGGCGGAGTACACAGTACCACTTATTTGAAGAAAGTGACAAACGATTTGCATACGAAAATATGCGCTCATGAGTACCCGCAATTCTCGACAAAATGGCAATTACGGCCGTGAATGACCACGCCGTTCCAGAGACGTAGCCGCGCCTCTTTGAAGACTAATCAAAACGTGCGTACACACCGGATAAGATAAAGCGTACAGCTAATGCCACTCGAACAGTATAATAAACTATCGAGCCTGCAGATAAAAGGATAAACTTTCTACGGACTCCGAACACACGAGGTATAAAGCGTCAGGCCTTTGGTGGGAGGTTAAATTATTACCTAGAGAACTCCCAAGTATAAGTATAAACTACCCGAACTCCTCATCTGAGGGCTAAAAGATCAAAACCCGCTTTTGAACTATGTTTGACTTGATTCCTCCGAGATGCGTGGCGGCTTAGCGAGGAGCCATGTTTAGTTATGACAGCAAACATGTTTTATGTTGTCTGGGAGACATAAGGGAAGGGGTTCACATGATTAAAGAAGGGGTTAGCGCCACGGGAAGACCCCGAATATAGGAAGTTTGAAGAGTGGTGATCAGAGTCGACAATGAATAAATAAAGCATGCATCTGAAAGAGGTATAAAACAATAAATAATCCAAAGGTCAAAATTATATCTCGATAAAAAGAAGAGTTTGCTATAAAAATGGAGAAGTCAACAAAGCGAAATGAAGTGGAAAATACATAAAAAGAAATAAAAAGAGGAGCTCTGGGCATACCGAAGATCTTACATTACTCTATCCTACTACTCAGGCGACCCCCCAGTGCTTTGCTCGCTTGATGCGTCAAAGCAACCTTGGCGTAGACTCGGCCTCGGATGGGTAATCGCTCTACGAAAGTAGCCACGGGCGGTAAGTCCTCAGCGTGTGTGTCCGGTTTACTCGGCTCGTGTCTCGAAGCTGGACATCCACTATCCTCGGCCCCATTTGCGAGGTGAAGTGCAGAACTGCACCAGCGACATTTGACCTCCGCTTTTAATCTTTTATGACTTGGAAGACAACTCACCGAAAAGATGTCTAGCGACAACAAAGCAAAAGCGACCAAAGGAGCCAGGTAAATGCAGATAAAAAAGATGAAGCTACGTCCCATGGCTACAAAGAGAGACACAAAAGAAGAAGATGGGGTGGCCGTACGGAGAAAGAGATAGCGATTGTGGCATGTCGCCCATCCCGAAGGAGGGAGATGGGATTATAAATACCCCCGTAATCAAAAGCAAGTGGGAGGCAGCTAGTAGTTTAACATATCTCGCCAAAAGAGAAAGAAAATAGAATTGGCCAGTACGAGGAAAGAGATAAGCGATATGGCGTATCTCGCGTCGAAGGAGGAGATGGGATGACCATACCCCGTAATCAAAGCAAGTCGGGAGAGATAGCAGTTTAGCATATCGCTGAAAACAAGAAGAATAGGGTGGTCATACGGCGAGGAAAGAGATAAGCGATTAATGGCGTATCTGCGTCGAAGGGCCAGGATGACCATACCCTATAATCCAAAACAGAGATTAGGGAGATAACAGTAGCATATATCACCATCGAAAGAAGATGAGGTGACCATACTCCATAAATCAAAACAAATTCGAGGAGATAAGCGGTGTAGCATGCTCTACTTGAAGGAGGAGATGGGATGACCCAGCAATCAAGCAAGTCGGGAGAGATAGCAGTGTAACATATCTCACCATCCGAAAAAAAGAAGGAGATAGGACCATATAAATCAAAACAAATCGGGAGATAGCAATTTAGCATATTTTACCAAAAGAAGAAAGAAAATAGGGTGTAATCTTTTTGAAGATATAGCGATGTGGCGTATCTACTTGCACAAAAGAGGAGATGGGATGACTGCCTCCCACTTGAAATAAAAATAAGTTAGAAGAGATAAGCGAGTTTATATCTCACCAAAAAGATGGGGTGGCCGTACCGGGGAAGAGATAAGTATGTCTGGCACGTCAAAAGAAGGAGATGGGGTGGTAGTACTCCGTAAATCGAAACAAGTCGGGAGATAGCGGTTTAGCATATGCAAAGAAAAGATGGGTGGCCGGAGAGATGAAGTGGGACCAACATATGCCAAGCATTAAAGAGGAGAGATGGGATGACCCGTACAGCTTGATCAAGCTAGTCGGGAAGAGATAGCAATGTAGCGTATCTACTTCATCAAAAAAAGGAGATGGGGTGACCATGCTTCATACATCAAAACAAGTCATGAGAGATAGCGATTTAGCATATCTGCGCCCCAAAATAGAAAGATGGGGTGGCCGTACGGAAGAGATAGCGATTAGTATCTGGCAATCTAGAAAAATTAGAGGCATTCTGGAGTCGGTTCGGTCAGTTTTTATGGACCGGTCCCGACGGACGGACCGATAAGATTCGGTTTTTTTTGGACCGAGACCGGACCGACTAGAACCGGGTGGAGTAACGGTCCGCCAGGATTCGGAGCCGGGTGGGTAACGATCCCGCCCGAGTTCGAGAATACGAAATCTGAAATACAAAATGAACAAATAACAATCAGCAATGACTAGCAACAACAACAAAGTCGGCAACTAGAGCATCAGGAGTTTCCAAGCAGGTTTAATAGCAATGGCAACAACAATGTCAACAAAATGTATCTAATGTTTAGCTTTGAGAACAACTTCATCATAGGCATATTTAGAGGCAAGGAGTAATGGGCAACAGGACACTGAGGCAAAAGGGAGGCTTGGAACTCGAAGGTGAAGCGGTTGTAAATTTGGATTGTCACCACGCTGAAAATGATGATATTGTAAGAGGTAAATGAGTGAAGTTTGATATCAAAAGCTCTGATTATTACCAAAAACAACAAAAAGAATTAGTCAATTGAACATTACCACTATTTGAATACATAAAAAATAGAAATGAATGAATAGTTGGTTCACTTGATGTTTTGTCGACCATACTTAAGTCCATACGTTTCTTTAAAAGCTTTGATATCCCTACAAAAGTGGCGTCGACTATTTTAGTGTTCTAGAAGCTCTTTTTAGGATGTTATTCTTTTTCGGCACTAAAGTTGATTAACGGAAGCCACAGTTGTGATTGGAATAAGAGGCATATCATTTTCCATTCATAAGAATTTGGATATTTGGGCTTAAAATTTAGCCATCCACCGGTGAAAACATCAGGCTTAATCCCATACGGCACGTTTCAATGGGACCTCCCTTAAGATAATGATCCAAGATAGAAATTTATTATTATTAATACCATCAACTTTGGTTCGAGGAATTCTTCAAAACTTCTCTTTCAGTCTGAACCATGTCATATTCTTGAGTAAGATTGGATGGTCATGGGCTAATAGAATTTGTTGATAAATGCAACAGGGAGAATAATTTGTTTACCGTTCTCTTTCCAGCCATTTTACATAAATGCCCATTGGATACAAGAATGGATAGAGAAACCCGTAATAATAGATATCATTGCATACTTTATAATATTGCCAAATTTAACCTCCGAAATTACTTATCATCATTGGAGCAGTAACGGAAAGCATAGGCAGCATAACTATTGGGCCCATGGCATATGGCGATATTAAAACTAACAACTGATAGCGTAGGCAAGCACGACGTAGTAAAGAGCATGCGGCGGTATTAGGCTAACAACTTGATAACCAACTGATAAAGAAGCGCGGCGATATGACTAAGCATAAAGCGAAATAACTTAGCAGGCAACAATAAAGCTTAAAGGCTGCAATAGCGCGGCGAGGCAACAATAGCGGCGAAGGCTCTGATACTGGCGGCGACAGCAATGGCGAGGCAATGACCAAGCGGCTACACAATAGCGGCGAGCAGCATAAGCGGCAGAACTGACAATAAGCGCCAGGCGCCTTGACCCAGGCAACAATAGCGAACTTTCAGTTCAAATCATCTTGACGCTAAGCGGTAAACCTTGATAGCAGCGGCGCGACAGCCATCATGCGACGCGGGCCGGCCGACGCTTCATGAGGCACCAAAGTCGCCATAAACGCTGACCGTAAACGCTTGACCAGCAGCGGCGCGCAGAGAATAACGTTAACACCGACCTCGAGGAAACACATAGTTAAATGCATAAGCGACATGGCGTGAGACGATTACAAAAATGACAGTAAGCATAGGCACAGGCGGAGAGTCATCTACTAGGCGGTAGGCAGCAGTAGCGGCCGAGCTGACACAAGAGAGAGATACTTTCAATAAGCATATGCCCTCCCAGAATAAAGTCATCAGTAAAATGGGCTCGAGAATCAACAAAGTACCCGGCCCAGTTCAAACATATAATAAGTTACCATAAATACATATCATAACCTCGGATCAATGTTGCTTTAGATTAACGTTACTTTCGATATTATATTTCATTTCAAAACACGATATTCCCTTTCAGGGATTTGTTCAGGCTTTGACGTTTCTTTATCCAATAACACTTTCACTATAAAGCTGGCGAAAGAAATTTCACAGATTAGATAAATCCAGTTATCTCAGTCACTAAAGAAAGGCAACCCAATTGCACTTGAATGTATAATGTCCACTCTTTGAGGATGAGGTAAATGGTATTAAAAGCTACGTTTATAACTTAGCATGTCTAGCTCACCATTTCTATACAAACAACGGAGTTAAGCAAATGCAAGCAGTGAAATTTCCACTGTTTTGTCAAGAACTTGCCTGGTACTCAGGTGCAGCTTCATTATGATTTTTCCTTAATGCTTTTTGCTCAGCCACCAAAGTTCCATGAAATGCTTTTTCTAACCTTGTCAATGTAGGCTTAATTATGTCGAGACCATCTTGAACTTAACAGAGTTCAAGATATTTGTTTAAAATTACATGAAATAGTTGACCGTATAGAAGGCAGAGTTAGTATTAATGATTTCAACTAACAATCACAGTTATCAATTGGCGCTTTGCATTATCCACAATTGATACTATATTCAAATTGTTTTTCATATCTACAATATTCACTACTCAGGCTGGGAGTGGTAGTAATCTTTGTAAGCTCTTTTATTAGAGATTTCACTTGCGTTTAAGCATGATATAATGACAAGTAAGAGTCGCCATAACCCACAAACTTTTTGTTCCCAGGACAGCATGAAATGATTAGTTTGAAACTAATCATCCGTAAGGCGTATAAAACCAGCAACGGTTTAGGCTCATAAAAGTTTCCGCAATCTTTTTCTTGGCGGTATGTACAGTGATCCTAATATACAGAGTATATCTCTCTCAAAAACTTATTAAATATAACACTATTTTCAAGTAATGAAAATGGACACTTTCATTTCCCTAAAATCTACATGCAAAACTCTAAAACTTTCTTGATTAACATATTCAGTAACTAAAGTAGAGTCACCAGTATCGGTAACACTCAAAGTACTTCCCAATGTAGGTATTTTCAACATCATGCTCAATTCCTTTTCAATGATTTTGTAAAAATGTTTCTTAGCGCTTGAAATAGCATGATGCTTTAGTCTACTGCGTCATGGAGCCCTTGAGTTTTCTTTTTGGTACCCGTCGGGCATTCACAATGACTTCAAAATTGGACAATGGATTTTTTTATGTAGAGCACTTACGTATCGTTCATCTGCAATTAAATCCGACAGAATCTAATGTTTTTTGTAGTACACCGAAGGTGACCCGGCGTGATGTCATGTCGAAATCAGGCTTACGATTTGATTCCTGAGATGATGCCGTTATCGTCACTTAATAAATCCGTTTGATGGGGAATCGATGAAGAATCTTGATGAGACATAATTAAGAAACGGATTAATTTAACAATGAAAATTTAAATGTTTTTTAAAGAAAGAATCGAACGGCATGTCGATTAGTAGCGAAGAACTACAGATTCAAGGAATTGATCAAAAGCCTAATTTTAATTTGGTGAAATACTTTAATTTTAATTGAGTGAGAATCCTGTTAATTTTAATTATGGAAATTAAAACTTCCAAGTCAGAATCCTTATTCGATTTTTATTTCATTAAACCCACTAGGAAAAAATTCAATTGAGAGAACTACAATTTATTCAAAGACACTAATTTATAAATTAAAACCCACTGATTTAAATTTCAAGGAACACTAATTATAAATCAAAAGAAACGCAATTTAATTCAAAGCCTAATTTATAAATCAAAGGTTAAAACCCCAAGGTGGTGCCGAGGAATGCTAGTCAGGGAACTAATTGATTGAGCCTGTTGGATCAAAGGCTTTAAGATAATTTGAAGCAATGAAGCTGATTAAAAATAGGTTTGGGTGAAATCGAACTTCTAAATAGATGGAATGGTAGACGGAGGAGGCGAGAGAGGGAGGGAGGCGGAAATAACGGCAGATTTAGGGTTAGCGGCTTTCTGATTTGCACTTACTCTTACTAAGCTTTGCCGGGTCTAGCGGTTGCTCAGTCCGGGTTACTTTATGAGTTAAGTCTAATGCAGTTCAGGTAAGTTGCTGGATACGGTTTCAACATCAAACGGCCGGGACCAGGGGATGTGGACTAGCGGGCAGGGCCATGCGGTCAGGAGCCACAGACCCCAGGTAACTTGCTCATAATCGAAAGAAACGGGGAGAGATACTTGATTTCGCACCATCAAAGATCATTTGTTGGGTTGAAGCCAACCCATAAATCAGCAATGAAAACACCCAGGAGAGAAGGGGCGCGCCATGGCAGCAGCAGAGAGAAAAGGGATCACGGGCATTCTTATCCACGGCGACCTTGAAAGAACTATGAAAGCGAAAGAAAAATACGTGTAAGAAAGGAGATATAAGCTTTGTTCGAGGGAAAATTTGGACAGCATGAAGACTACTCAAATGGAAAGAAAGGAGTCTGGAAAGGTGAAAGCATGAGGGATTTGGAGGCCACACACACATTTAAATAAGGTCCATCAAAAAATACAAGCAGGGGAGATAGGCCAAAATGGTTGTGCCATAAAATCTGAGGAATCACATGGACTTTACTGTAGTTAAAGCCTCAGGCTCGGTCACACCCACTTCAAGGGGTTGACTTTTGCATTACATCGCCTACTTCCCGGTACGATACCGTAGTTGATTCGCGAGGGATACGTCTGGAGGAGATGCTGGCGCCTCAGGACTACAGTAGGCATAAAAGCAGCCTGTGACGAGAGAGAAAATGAGTGAGAGACAAAGGCACCAGAATAATTCAAAAAATTAAGAAAAGCTGTCAGGTGGTGAAGGAACCCTACAAGAACTTCCAGTTAAAATTTCAAGGAGTTCCGATCAGCCAATCAGCGAGCGTAAAATGAAAATGCGGCGTCATCAAGGCCAGGTTCGGATTTATTCTAGTTAAATCTAATTAAATTAGTATTTTGTATGGGAAATATTATGATCATACACCTCTGAGCAAATTCATGAAGATAAAAAGAAAAAGGTGGAATCTTTACCTGAAAGAAGATCCCGAAGATGCAAAAAACGTGAGTTCAAAGCGGAAATATGCGAAATCCAAGAAGCGAGGAAGCAAAAGTTCATTATTTTTTAACCCATATGGTTCGAAAATATAAAAAAAAAAAGTTGTTTTTGGGAACATGGTATGGTTCGAAAATCATGAAGAAAAAGGGGGAAGAATATTCAAGTTTGATTCTCCACAAAGAAGAAGAAAAAAAAAAAATTATTATTACCTATGGTGATGATGATATTTTCGGCCAACACTAGGGAAGAGAATGAGGAGCTTTTCTTTTCTTGCAACTTATGAGTCTAACCTAATGCATATGAGTCTAACCTAATGCATAAGGGTTTAAGTAAATAGGCTAGGCTCAAATCATGAAGTGTCCAACAAGATGAAAACAAGTTTGTCTTACCCTAAATGATTTTAAAAATTTTGGGGGTCTATTGAAACCAAATTTGACCATCCCACATACAACCGATGATCAAATTCAAACAAGCAGTCATCAATACATTGAAGAACCCAAACACACAGGTTGATCCAGAAGACCATATGGACCAATTTTCACTATTTTACTGTAAAACTGAATATTTCATATATTTTATTATGATTAGAAATCATAATAAAATTCTATCCATGAGAATTAATTTTCCATACCTCCCCGGGGATCGGAAATTAATGAAATTCGAAACTCAAGATCCCGACATGACATTAAATTTATGTTGGTACATATCCAAGATGACATTTAATTTCTTAAAATTAGAAATTAAATTATGCCCTGTTAATACCCGGCATTTTGCTTAGAAAAATCCATCAAATTATAAAGGTATCGGCGGCGAGGAACAGAAACAAATTCAAATCAAAGCATGTACAGCATTCATCTTTGAGAAAAGGGGAAAAACTACGACAAATGGATATGCTTCAGAAATGCAGTGTTGTTGAGGCGAACACGACACCTACCACGTAGGCGCCAAAGTTAGAGCTACACCCGAATGAGATATATGAGGATTCGGTAAATACATAAAGTGCACTGTGACTCACTGGTAAGAGCATAAAGTGCCTCACAGCTCCCTGGTAAGAGCATAAAGTGCCTAACAGCTCCCTGGTAAGAGCATAAAGTGCCTAGCAACTCATGGCTAAGAGCATAAAATATCCAACAAACTCTCTGATATAAATCTAAACTATCCATCAAAATGAACTACGTTTGACTTGATCTTCGAGGAACGATCCTCGAGGTACGTAGGCAGCTTGGAACACTCCATGCACAATCATAACTTATCAAAAAACTATTTGTCTCCTAGAAGCCATCAGGTGAGGCTAATCAAGAGGATGCAAAGGCCAAGAGGTAGTGAAATCACTTGAAGCTCGAACTACACGGGAAGCAAATCATGAAAGCAAAATCAAATCAAGCCATAAAGAGGGCTATGTGATACATACTATGCTTCAAAGAAGGATGAGCACTAACCTCAAGGACTACATAGTCCAAAAGAGGCGCTCATCCTCCTCCTTCAACAAGTAAGCATCAACATCCTAGCAGGGTAATGAGTAGGAGACGGACGTCCATCTTCAACTCATATGTTACTCATACTCACAAAGCAAAAGCAAGAAAAAGGCATAGAGTCAAAGCCAACTCCAAGGTAGAGGGTTGGAAGAACAAGAAGGGGCGTTCCCCTTACTTGTCAACGTCCCTTGAAACCAAGGAATGTCTTTGAGCCAAGAATTGAAAAGCAATAGAGCTATTCCGCCCAGGCAAGTGGTCGATAAAGAGCAAGAGGACATCCTCTCACTCACTAAATACCATCAGTACTCAAGGCCACTCAGACCAAATGCATGCCTAATCTATCCAGCTACGACTCAAGACAAACCCAAGCATAGCGATGGTAGTAGAAGAACTATGTTCACTAACTACCTCACTAGCCTAGTCCACAAAAGTAAGGGAAACAAAACAAAGGTTCAAGCCCTTATCAAGGCTTGATCAAAAGAATAATGGAATTATACATCAAATTCCTAAAGGTCCATGCTATATGCTCAAGTCCATCCTATCCTATATGAATGCACAATCTGATACAAAAAGCATTACTTTCGGACATAACATACATATGCTCGCCAGGTTGGACGACCAACCTCAAGTGCCCGGAAAAATTCTGAATTTTTTTTATTCAGAAACTAGACCCATGGACGAATCCGTGAGGACTAGTCCCATCCCAATCGGACATCCGAGTAGAAATAAATTCGCAAACTTCCTACAAAAAAAGCTGAAAACATAAATTTCAGTAGCAACGTTTAACGCCCATAGCTCGAGTTCTAGACCGAGTTATGAGGCCCTCGATATATCAAAAGAACCGTCTTTTCATTATCTTTTTAATGATATAAGATAGACCTACAAGGGATTTGTAACGAAGAAGTTACAAATAGTTTTCTGAAGGGCTGGAAATTCTTGACGAATCGAAATCATGAAATTCGAAAAAATAGTTATACTATTTGAAACATGATGAAACTTCAAGGGAATATTCAAGGAATCTAAATAAGTATAAATAAACATATGCAAACATAAAACATGGCCAAACCACAATTAAAAATCCAATCTTAATTGTGAAAATGGAGGGAGGGAAAAGGGGTGCACTATAAAATTCTCGCATTTCATACAAGTAATTGAGGGATGAGAGCTGCAAGTTCATACACAAAAAATATTGATATTCTTTGTGCTTTTATCATATTATGAGGTTCATGAAGAAATTAGATTCACCTGCTATTTTGTTCGGATGACATGTTTGTTGGAAATCCATGAATATTGATTCTCTTTTATTATGTCCATTGCGACAATTGTGTATCAATTCATTTACTAGAGTGGTTATTAGTAATTGGTCAAATTATTATACAACTTCTTATTATCGAAATTTGAGGTCACACACACATACAGTGACGTTGAGTTACATTTCATGTATGAAATAAAATTGCACTTGATAAATTGAGAGTTGATTGTAATCAATGAATATTCTCAATCGGGAATTTTATATTGATAATATAAAATATAAATTGGATGAACCCGAATTAATTAATTAGTCAATTGAATTAATTCGATAGTTAGTTGAGCTTATTAGTAACTTGTTAGTTACTATTAACAACTTGTTAGTGTTTGATTTTACTTAATGGTTAATTAATTAAGCAGTACATCTCATTAACTATTCGGTTGGGCTTAGGTTTAAATAATAATATTATTTAAACTAATCACTACCCAATCGTTAACCTAATGATTGAAATGAAAAGCTCACGCCTCCACCATTCTTTGAGCTGTGAGAAACCAAAATGAAACTTGAAAATTCATTTGGTTTTAAATAAATCCAATTCAATCACGTTAGAGGCCGCAAGTGTGGGATTCAACCCCTCCTGGTGTGGACTAACTAGAGACATCATGATTTGATGTTCTTGGTATTGATTTGGGCATGCGTGGATCTCCATAGGTGTTGATAGACTTCCGCTGGCATCACTGTAAGTGCTCTGTTATTCATATAGTCATTATATGATTTTAGATTAATTTATATCATTTTGAGGATCCGGGATGTATGAATTGGTGATTTAATCACAAGTATAATTCATACTAGATTCTAACAGTGGCCTCAGAGCCTACTCAAAGTTGATGTATTTTATCTAATTATATTTGTGTATTAGTAGTTGTTAATTAATTCGATTAATTCATGATTTGTATATTCAATTGATGAATATATGACATGAAAAATCAACTTCATTTATATATAGTTAAATGCGTTGCTTAAACTTGAGATTAATTTGCGTTTGATTTTAGATAGAATGGATTTTCGATTTCTGAGAGAGAGAGTTAGAAATTTCAGAAAATTCCGAAATTAAATCTATATGTTCACAAACCTTTGAGGTTCATCTCAGTTTTTTCCATATTTTTTTGAAATTTTTAAGTACTCAAAAAATTCATTAATTTACGGATTATTTTAGTTAATCGAAAAACTAGAAGTGTTTTGATGAAATTCCAATTAGTATTCAATAATGATATTGTTGATGTTAAATTCGAGATCTCAGAATTGTTTGAATTTTTAGAGCCTCCAAATTATTTTACAAAAGTTTCAATTGTCCCCGAAAATTTGAAATTAATTTGATATTAAATCGTCAGACTTGCGGGGCTGTGTGGGGCGCGTCCATTGCAGGAATGGGACTTGATCGACCACCCGGTGAAAGCTCACCGGCCGTACTCCGGCACCACCCGGCGTGTCGGCCGTGGGTGACGAGGCTTGATCGTTGTCAGATGGAGTTAAATCGTCTCGACTTTAGAAAACCCTAAATGCATTTTATGTAATTCTTTTTGGTTTTTAAAATTATTAGTAAATACTAATTTAGGTTTAAATGTTAAATCATAAATTTTGTCATTAAGATAATTGAATATATCTTGAATGACATTAAATTTGATTTATATTTTCCTTTCATAATTATTTTCATTGATCATTATTGAAAATATCATTTCATGATAACTTTAAAATTTTAGTTTTAAGGTTGATTACTTGAAAGTAATTATTCCATGATTTAAGTGGTTGGTAATTATTGTAATAATTATCATTAATCATGTGTGAATATATTTAAATTGAAAATTTACATTAATTGATAATTAATTGTAAAATAATGGGTAATTAATTAGTCAATTATGAACACATTTATTTTCATTTCATTTAATATATATGACATTAAGTGCATTTATTTATTTTAATATTTTGCCTATATATATTGTTATGGAATGGAATGGAGGTGTATAGATATGACCCACGTTTTTTCGGTCTGCGTACCGTATTGTTGTAAATGACTTGTTGAGTCATATTATTTAATTTTCTTGTTTCTCCTTTGGCTTCATCTTTGTAAGTTGAGATTAGTGTAGTTAGTTGTAATTCAAGATGAAGCTTGGTGGAGATTCCAAAACTTGAAGACAAGAAATTGTAATAGAGGGCCAAATATTAAGTTTTCAAGTTTTAAAAATGTAATGGGGTCTAGAGTCATGTGCCTCTTGAATGTGCATTACTTATTTTATTTTTCATGTTGTACATATGCTTGATTATGTGCTACGTTGCATGGTAAAATAAAAGAAAAGTAATAATAATCTCACCATTTAAAATTTAAGCAAAGTATCAAGCCAATTTTAAAGTTGTGAAATCAGTTGCGTAAATGCAGACGCAACGTGATGGCGAGTATTCTGATTTTGCAATTTGATATGACAACGAATCATGTTGAAGTAATTTCCACTAACGTTGTAGGCTTTCAGATGATCACTTCAAGTAACTATTTGGTTTAATTGGTATGCTTAACGATGCTTTCGTGATACAAAGGTCGGGGTAGCATCACGTATGGCATGCTAGTGACACAAGAGTTATGTAGTTTCATAATTGGTTTGGTAACCTACTATTGTCTTTGGATTCAAAATGTATACAATGTTCTTTATTTGAATCTCGGCATAATAGACAGTACCTTGTATATTCTTTAACAAAATTGGTTGATAACCTACTATTATATTGGATTCAAAATGTATGCGGCGTTTAGTTTGAATGAGTATAGTAGATCTTGATACTTGTACATTTTGTGAGATTTAATCGTGTATTATATTTATAATTCATTTGTAAATATGTATGAATTGCTTTGAACTACTTTGTTTTATTTGTAGATGCATATCTACTATTATGTTGGCATATTAAGTTTACCTATTTTATTCACCATTGTGGGCAAAATAAATGCATGACTTTATAATGCTGAAATAAAAAATAAGTTAAGGAGAAATCGAATGACATTTGAAACAAAGTGTTACAACGCGATCTCCTTCAACTATTACAATCGGTTGTATGCTAATAGAGGACAAGCTTTAAATACAAACATTTAAGACTTGATTCAATCATGTTGATATGTTGCATGAACTTTGGTTCAAGTGAACAAAGTCACATGATATGATTGAAGGATAATTAATTTTTGACTCAATCAAAGGTGATGATGTTATGAAGATCAATATGTCATATTGTCTCTTAGCCACCAAACAAGCCTTAAATAATAAATAGTTTAATCTCTTTTTTATAACTCAATGAGAAAAACTATTGAATGATCTTGAATGTTGTGTATCTACATCTCAAGACATGTGAGTGGTATTTAGTTTCTTTAACATGATGAACATAGTTCATGAATTGTGATGAAACAAAAAAGCTTATAGTATGTATAACCAAATAAGCAAAGGTATGCATTAGGTTCGCTTCTGTCGCTTGTAAGTTAATTGAACATGGAACTATAAGTTGAGATTAATTATTCACTTTATTATTTCGAACTTTAAATCATAGAAAGAAGGATTTTAAATATTTAGGAATTGAAGAGATTTGATTAAACCTCATATCTCAAATAATTTTGTTGTCAAAAGTTCCATAATGTCTTGGAATTTGGGCTACCCGGTGTCGAGAACACTAGTTTTGAAACTGCATGATTTAATCATGAATATATGGGCAAAGTATAGCCTTGATATTTAGAAGACAAGATACAAAGAAAGTTATCGAGCTCTTGTGTAATGATATAAGGCACCACAGTTTTAAATCCTCCATGAAGGTGGTTGGGATTCTAAACTATTTTCTTTGCACTTGTAAGAGTAGAAATGAATGTCATATTTGACATACACATTTTCATATCAGGTGATTCTGATTAAGGAAACATTACTCTAGTCTTCTTTAAAAGGACACCTTGAAGCGATAAATGATTGGGTAATACTTATGGATTATGGCTCGAACAAGACTTGAGTATAATCTTGAAAAGATGAACTAAAGTCGACCCTTACTGAACTTGAGTGGAGGTTATTTAATCTAAATTAAGTTTGTATGTTTTACATACAAGTTAACTAAAGATTTGAGTCATTGAATGATACATCGAGGAATTGATAATAGTATGGAAAGGACCATATGAATACTATCAAGTTAAAAGTCGGAAGTATCATCGATATAAGTAATATATATCATTCGAGAAGAATGACACATCATTCTAATCTTAAAGCGTGCTTGTTGAATCGTAAATAAGGAATTGTGTTTAATGAAGTTAAAACATAAATGGATGAGATCTTTCATTTCATATACCAAAGAGAATTCGTTCTAACCTTAGATGTGTCATTAGTTGAGTGGCCTTAAGTAAAGATTGTGCTAGTTGAAACACAAAGAATGAAATAATTTTACATATTATGGTTCTTCTGCCCTACGCTTTTAAACTAATTTATTCATATTCGAAGTGAGACAACTCAAGAGTTATGTTTGATAAATGAACTTTGAGATATCTCATATAGGATAAGTTAGTATTATATCCTTTGTAGTAAGATGTAATAACCCGTTACAAAAAAAAAAATTAATTAATTTTCGGTTCTCGGTGGGTTTGGTTATAGTATAAATAATCTCGATGATAATATTATTTCGTAAATTTTTTTAGCGAGATTACATTTTATAATTTAATAGTGTTTGCCGGGGAAGAATTTTATCCTTTGAAATCGGGTTAGGTAGGTTGGAATGCGATAAGCGGAGGAGTGCTTAGAAATCGAGCAGGGACTCGAGTTTTTAAAATATCTTGGCATCTTTATCTTCCGCATCATCCAAACAACTTCATCATCTTCATTTTTCTTTTTGGCGAAATTTATCCCTCCCCATAAAAAATTTCATTTTCATTTCTCTGTGATTCTTCATTTCGAACTCAAGATCGATTGTAGAATATTGTTCTCCCCGGTAATTCTCTTGAGTTAGGGTAAGAAATTTCAAGTCTTTGAGATATTTCTTAGGTTTTGACATAGTTGACTTTTAGTTGACTTTTCCATAATTCAATTTTATGATGTTTCTTAGTTGGTTATGGGTTAAATGACGGCGATATATAAGTGATTAATTAAGTGATTTAGAGGTCGTTTGAGGATGTTATGGCTGGGTTGACTTTTAGGTTTTTGGTTGACTTTTTGGGTTGATATTTTTCTAAGACTTTAAATGTGTAGGAGGTTATATTGGGACCTTATTATAGTTGTTGTGATGTTAAATTGGTGATTTAAAATTGATTAAAGGGAGTTATGTCGAAAAAGTGTTAATTCCAAGTTGAGTTATAATTGATATTTCGGAGTATAGATTGTTAATTATAGACTTCTTTGAATCTTAGAATGACTTATAAATTCGATTTGTAATGAGAAAGCGATAAGTTGGAATTTAGCAAGGGATCGATTGGGTGGTGTCCGATGGGATTATAATTCGATAGTTTATCAGTCATGTTAAAATTTGTTAGAGATAGTTCACCCTAGAGTTGGTTATGTATCTTAGAGCCGGTACATAGTAGTGAGTGCTGATTATACTTTAAAAGATTGTTTAGGCGTTGATCGTGAAAAAGAGCGATTACCTTGATTGTCTTTACATGAGGTTTTGTGGTAGCGAGCAGAGGTGAGTAATTATCTCACGGGTGTTATTTTACGTACTTATCAGGATATGTGATATACATGTTATTGTATTATGATTATGAGAGTGATATACATGTAATTGTTGTGTTATGTGATTATATTACGTAATGGGTTGAAGATTGGCAGGAGTAAGTAATAGCTGAACTCCCGATTTATATTTCGATTTCTCACAGCCTTGTCGGCACCCCATGATTTACGTGGCCTTCTCGGCGGTGTGTTTGACTTACGATTGTGAGATGTTTTAGCTGTGTGTGCTTGGATATTGTTTGGGAGTAAGGTAGTTGGTTATTGAGAGGTGATGGTTAGAGTTATGTATGACCGAGTGACTTAGTATCGAGGATTTGACCTATGTTGGGATGATTAGGGGTTAAGTGACTCTCGCTTCCTTCGGGGATATATGACACTATTGGCCTTATACTTGCAGTGTATAAGTGCGGTGTGCCTTATACTAAGTGTATAAGTGCGGTGTGCCTTATCTTTATTATTAGCCATAAGTCTTGATTGTGCCTTATACTTAGTGTTATAAGAGCGGTGTGCACTTTGTACTTAGTGTATGAGTGCGGTTTTGGCCTTATATTGCGGTATAAGTGCGGGGTGATTATCGATTAGTCCATTCCTGGCGGTGGCGGATTGAGCATATGCGCATTAAAGGTTGATATCTTGGTGGGTTCACGAGATAGGAGGTTTGATGACTAGATTTTAGTCGTTGTTAGTCTTGATGTCTTTCTAGGAATTGTGTGTTCTTAGAGCCTCTATGATATCTCACATGTATTATGTATGAGACTCTTTGGGATTCTGATGTGTGACTGGATTAGATAGTCCACGGATATATGTGTATTTCATTCATGTGTGGCTATCCATTATATTTCATCGTTCCGTATGGTGAGTTCACCACGTGTTAAGTTCCAGCCCAAGCCTCGCGGCTTCTGGCACTTTTAGCGTTAGGCGTTTCATTTGTGCCGGAGTTGACAGACGGCCGGTTAGCAGGCAATTTGTTTGAGATTTTTTGTTCAGTGGCTAGTGAACCTCAGTGTGAGAGAATCCTCCACGATCGATTTTGATATGTTGTCAAACATTTTTGATTGTTGTATTTTCCTTTTGTTTAGCCTTGTCGGGCATTTGTTGTCATTTGTCTATTCGGGATCTGATGCGTATCATCACATTTGTATACGGCATTACTTTATTTTGGGATATGTTATTGTATATATATGGGTTGGTAGTTTCGATATCGGTGATGGATTATAAATTTTACTTGTTTTGATTTGGGAAACTTAATTGTGATCACATTTTTGGGATGAAGCAATTGTGTTTTTTAAGTTGAGTAGATCATTGGGTTTGGTGACTACGGTGTTCAGTTTTAATGACTCTCGCCTCAGGCGGCCAGGCTGTTGGTCGTCCTGATAGACACAATTTAACTCAGATCCAAAGTTGATATTAAGTCATTTTGTACATAACCAGAAGGAAGCTGGTATTTATTTCCATCCACTATAGTGTTGCAATTTATTGTACATATAGAGTCTTCATTATGAAGTACAAATAGTGGAAATAAATATGTGACTTGAATGCATTCAAGTGGCTCCGTAGGAGATACCAAACCGATATTGAACAACCCGGTTATATCAGGAGTGCCCAGCTAGCGATGCGTTTAAAGGCTAAATGGGTGATACTGATGAAAACATGAATAAATCATACTCCAATAAATTACTTGAGGTCATTTAAATGAAATAAGATGTGAATCATGGGTTGAGTACAAAGCTCTATTTTTACCTTACGGATAGTGATTCATGTCGCTTAAAGTAAGAGCCCATTCTATTTTATCTTATGGATGATGAATCCTCTGAAGTAATAAATGTATTCTCATTAAATGAGCAATCAGTCATGAATGGGTGTTTAATCATACATTTGGTTGAGAAATCGAGATTAAACATATTCATTGGTTGACTATGCTCATGTTTATTTCAAACTTTCTTATTCTTTATTACGAGTTGCTGTTTGGGTCGCCAAGTGATTCAAAAATGTTCCTAAGTAATGATCGGCGATGATGGATACTTGACATTGTTATTGGAACTCCATCTCGAAAACAAGAATATAAAGAAAGTTTTTATACACTAGAGATCTAAAGTTGCAAACTTAAGATTGAGTATAATGGAGTTAAATTCACAAGCTGATACTTGATGAAAATCGATAAGATCCAAGAGTGATAAAGGCAGGTTCCTTAAAGGTAAGTGGGGCGTAAGCGCACAAATGAAGTTTAATACACTAAATGTTGAAGAAATCTTCCTACAACCTTAAAAGGTATAGTAGTGATTAGATTCTTGTACATTTGTGAGCTCAGTTACATATATGTGACATATGCTATAATCAGTCACATTATATATATGTGAGCTTGCATGACATTTGCTTGTTAAGTTTAAGATGTCCGCGAAGCTAAAGTGATTAATCTAATAAGTCAGAATTACATAAATAGGCAAATTCTCTTATTGACAAGACAACTCTTCATTAGAGGTTTAATCACTTGAAGGGCCTCGCGTGTAAAGTGGTTGAAGTCTATTAGATAGTAATATGATTCACCGTGTTATGTCGTGTGAGTCATGTGTTGTACACACTACAACTATGGCGTAGCCACGATTCCGTTATAAAATTGTGAGGTTTTACTAAAGGTATTCACGGCCCGACTCGGAATATGTTTGGTAGTAACTTTAAAGAAATAGAGGAAACTATAGTTACATGGAATGGGTCAGGTTATTGATCTTCACTTATGGCAGATGTGATAGTAGCATTATGGACAGCTGTACCATATGAAAGGCTGCTAGCCAAGAATTTCAATAATAGGACTGAGTCTAGTATGCTTGATGAGTAAACTAAAAGGAAACTTGAACTCAGTATTACAACTTGACCAGTCAATCTGTTTTGTTGGTAATGTTGTTAAAAGAATATCGTTTAATAAGGCGGATATGTTTTAAATATGCATTTAATAAGGCAGTGTGTTTAACACACTTCAAGTTGTGTTGTAAACCTACCCGATAGAATCCCGAGAAGTGGTTGAATGCCCACGAGAGCACGTAATGAACTCTACATATACCAAAACAAGGTTTTGGTCCTTGTTACACTTGACTTGTGGCGTAGCCACTAAGTGGAAGTGAGTATTTAAAGAGGAAACTGGACCCTGATGGTAATGTCCACAGTTTCAATGCAAGACTTGTGACAAAAGGTTTAAAACCCATTTTGATCATAGTGGTGGCTATGTCGGAGACGATCTTGATAGAGTAATGATTTCTTGGTTGAGGCCGGGTTAATGAATGTAAAAAGGCGCTTGTAAGTAGTATTCCGATAAAGGAATGTGATAATAATCACTATCTTTTTATTTTATATCTGAAATGACCTAGAATTAAATGCGAAGCTTAAAGGATCCGTGTATGGATTTAAGCGTCATCTCGGAGGTGAATCCTTTCCCTTGTGATTCAACGAGTTTGGTTTTTCACGAGCTTAGTAAAGGGGCCCGAGCATTGGAAAAGTTCGAGTGGGAGGAGTAGTTCATTCACTTTACGGAATAAGTTAAGTAATTGATTAAAACAAAAGTTCTTTTGTGTTTAATGCGATTGATAACTAAACTATATGAATGTGTATTCATTCATATAGTTATCCATTATTATTTCATAGGCCGTTGAAATATATAATTTACGTAGTATCCTGCGTGGCGTGAAAGGGTGAAATCCTAGGCTAGTCCGTGTTTTCTAGAGACAACATGAATTGTTGATTCTAGCGTCTTTTAAGCCTAGAAACATAGGATAGCCAAGGCCTTGATCGAGATCATGGCGATAGTTAGGGCGACAAGCATCATATGACTAACATGGTGATTGATTAGTGATCTAGTTTGATCACGTTAGCTGTGGACTATGCTCCGATACCGTAGGTGCAGTCACTTATGATTAGGAGGCAGGAGGTATAATCGAAGCAATTCATAGAAGATAATGTATACATTGTCCTATGATATTTATTTAGAATTTTAGGTTCGACAATTCTTAGACTACGGTATATAACTATACGTGTTATATAAGCTTTTGTACTTTGAAAGGCTATGACCAAGCGTCTTCCTTAAGTGGGGATTATAACGGCATATGTTGGGTCGCGGTGAGAATATAATGATAGATGTTGATATATTGGGAGGGATTTATCCATGCTTGATATACAAGGAAGATCTCGGGTCTCTCCACACGGTTAGTCTTGATTGGTTTATGGGGACGCCATAAATGCTTATTCAGGATTCGTACTCAAGTAAAGAAAGTTGTGAGTGTTCGCTGACACACTTTTTATGGTTAGCCCTCTATTTAGAGATCGCATGTTAAAGGAATTGTAAAGTAATCGTCCAAGGGCAAGTAGGAGTGTTGGAAATCAATGAATAATGATTCCCTTTTATTATGTCAATTGCGATAATTGTGTATCAATTCATTTACCAGAGTGGTTAAATGTGATTACTGGAACTTAGTGTTCACCTTAGTAATTGTATATTACTAGTTCGGGTTCTCATGATAATTTAAGGGGTTATGAGCGATTGCTAGATCTTACTCATTAATCGTTATAATAATACTAATTGGTCAAATTATTATTATTATACAACTTCTTATTATCACGAGCCTAGAAGGTCCTGCCAGCGTACGGTGGCGTTGAGTTACGTTTCATGTATGAAATAAAAGCGCATGATAAATTGAGAGTTGATTGTAATCAATGAATATTCTCAATCGGGAATTTTATATTGATAATATAAAATATAAATAGGATGAATCGAATTAATTAATTAGTCAATTGAACTAATTCGATAGTTAGTTGAGCTTATTAGTAACTTGTTAGTTACTATTAACAACTTGTTAGTGTTTGATTTTACTTAACGGTTTAATTAAATTAAATGAGTTGGCTCATTAACTATTCGGTTGAGATTTAGATTAAATAATAATATTATTTAAACTAATCACTACCCAATCATTAACCTAATGATTGAAATGAAAAATCTCACGCCTCCACCATTGTTTAAACTAATTAATACCCAAGCCCTCATGTAAAGACTTGTGCGAAAATTGACAATTTGAGAGCTAGGGTAAGCTTTAATTTTAATTTTTAATTTTTAATCGATTATATTTTGTGATTTAGTCTTAAGTTTGTTTTCTAGATTAGTTAAATTCGGTGAATCTTATGAGTATACTATTTGTTACTAGTTATATGGGTTTAATTATAGGCTTGAATGAGTGTAGTTTGAGGGATTTAGATTTTATTGTTGGCTATTAATAATGTTGAGTTAAATTGTAAGTATTGTTTATTAAATTATAAGATATGGGATGGTATGTGACAATATTGAGATTAGATTATAGGTTATAGTACTTTAGGATAATAAAGAATATTTCGGTTGAGATGAAGCGATTTAAAGTATTGAGTAGACTCGTTATAGAATGGAATAATTACCACGTTGAATTCTTGTTATTCTTTACATTTTGATGAATTGGTTTGAGACCAGATTGGAGGATCTTGACTAGTAAGTTTTGCGAATTGAGTGGTTGTACCTGTCTAGTTATTTTGATACTTAAAAATATATATCTATAAAATTATGTTGTCAAACTATTTTTAGAAAGAAATGACACTTTTGGAAAACGTACTTTATGTTATGAAATCTTTTGACTAGTACTATTATGTAAGTTTTTAAAATTGGTCAAGCATGAAAATGATTTATGAAATGGGCACTTTGATGTAATATATTGAATTAAAATTAGTCAAACATAAAAATGATTTATGAAATGGGCACTTTGATGTAACATATTGAATTGTGTGTGTGATATGGGCACATTGTTGTGATGTTTTGAATTGTTTTATACACTTGATATGGGTATATTAATGTGATATTTTGAACTGTTTTATATATTTGATATGGACACATGTATGCAATGTTTGCAATTATGTTTTGTGAAAATTATTTGAATATGATTTGGCCTTAATTATTATGAGACCCATTGTCGTGGGATATCGAGGGATATCCAGAGGTGTTATTTTGGAACTTCATAGGTAGTCGCAATCAGTGCCTCGTTCTAGGGAGGGAGTCCTAGTCGTCCTTGGGTAGGGAGGAAATCCTACCACGTGACCCAGACTGTCTATATTCTTAAATGGTAATCTCGAGATAGGCAAGTTATGTTTGAATAAAGGAAACATGTTTTTTTGGAAGTTTCTACAAACTTAAGTGTGGTTTAAATATATGTTTTGATGAGGCTATTTTGTGAGCTTGTAAAACGTTTTGAGCATAAATATTTTTAAATGGTTTGATTACATTACTTGATGTTTTAACTTTGTATATTATATATGTAGAATATAAATGGTTTGAAAGTATTGTATATGTAGGTGTGCGACTACTTGACCATCTAGACAGGCTATGATTACTTACTGAGGTATTGATAGCTCACCACCCTCACTCACCTTCTACAAATTAGGATTGAATTTGAGACTATCAGTTGCTGGATTGACTAAGAGTGCCACTAACTTAGTTTGAGTATTCATTTGTTTCGTGTTGGTTTATTAGAGTTGTGCCACTAGTTCGAGTATTCATTTGTTTCGTGTTTTGTGTATGCTTTGCGTATGGATGTTCCGACTATTAGGTTAGATGCTCTATTTTGTTATATTGGAGTTAGTATTGTCTACAGTGTGTATTACAAATTAAAATATAGGTAATGCCTTACATGCTCTTTGGGAGTATACGATGTGACGGCTTAAGGTTCGGACTGTTACATAAAGTATTACTCATCATAAATTAAAGTAGTCATTTATAACAACATATTTGAAGTCCTCTCTCTATTCTAGTTATTGAGTGGAACAACATATTTGAAATGCTTTTATTTCTTCATTAACACTATTCAACAATCATCAGCATCCTCGTCGATGGCTCAAGAACCTATCTGACCCAAGCTTTCATAAGGAGGTTTTGGATTCAACTCTTGTTAGCAAACATATTCTACTTTATTTGTATCAGTTACTCTAATTCTGTTTAGTTAGGAATTTACATATTAGTTATTTGTAATATTCAATATGTGTATTCATAATTTGTAATACTATGTAATCTTACTTTTCATCGCTAATTTACAAAAAAAAAAAACAATCATCAGCACCCTGTGTATCTCTTATTTTGTACATAAATTTGTGGGAGTAGGTAGGTAATCCATCCATATAAAAAAAGGGATTGTTTGTGATAAAAATATTGTCTCAAAATATTTGATTGTTTTTTTTTATAAATAATTCATGATATTAAGTTAAAAAAAATTGTAGCCTTTATAGCTATTACGTAAATAGAATTACATGAAATCAAATTAAAAGTAATGATAACAATCTTTCAATTCAAAAGCTTGGCCAAATCTTACAGTTGGTTCTGCAAAAGATCTTGTAATTCTTTATTTCCTTCTTGACGACTCTACGATCATCCCAGTGCACCTAAGCTTTGTGATAATTATTATCTTGTGAAAATAAACTATTAATGTGTCTCATCGAATGAAAGTTAAGCTCTTTGGTGAGAAGGAGAGTTGTAAAATTTCTTCATGCTTGAGTTAGAAAATAAGTAAGATACATTTTAGAGGCTTAAAAAGGAAGTCCTTGTGGATTATTCGGGCCATTTGAGGAAAATCTCACAAAAACCCAACAGATCTCTTGTCATTAGAAATACCAAGATAAATCTTAGTGTTTCTTTTTCGACAAGATCTATCACATCTGTTGGAATATAAAGTAGATGAATGATTGGAAAAGGAAGAAGTGTGGGCGTTCGAATCGCCGTACAGGTAGAAGTCACCGCTAAGTAATAAGAGGCTAATCTTCTTGGAATGTTGAAGTCATTCGTATTACTGACTTTAGAGCTCACCCAACTCCGCTTGAAGTCAGTTGATCTGTCGTGTTTAAAGATCGCTTAAGTACCTTTGATAAGCCAAGTTACCCAAAAAGACTACAAAAAACAAGGAGCTCATAGATGTTGTTATTACGTCCATTTTTTTAAAATTAAAAAGGAAAGAAAATTTTGTATAGAAGTAGAGGCCAATAAAATGTTCAAATGGGACCAAATATCCTAAATGAAGGAACATCCAAAGAAGAGATATTGACTACTCTCATTATTAAACAAACATAGACAACAAAGGGTGTTAATGTTAATTTTAGTTTTACATGCTAAAAAGTTTGTAGTGGGCAATCTATTGAGTAGGAGTTTTCAGAGAAATACTTTAATCTTTTGTGGAAAGAAGAGCTTCCAAAGTTTATTTCAGGCCTGAGGGGTCATGGATGAGAAGGTGAAGGGGAGTTTTATGTTATTGATGGATAGTTGTGTCCTTGAATTGAAACGAGTCTTTAGGAGGAAAAATGGAATTGATATATTTGATTGTTTACTTTTTAGCAACAATTAAACTTTTTCATTCTCTTTATAGTTTTATGCCTTTAAATTTTTATTTAATATCTTAAAATATAATTATTACCTCTAATTAATGAATGGAAATCTAATTTTTTACATATATTCTTAATAAAATATTTTTAATCTAATAATCGCTTATATTAATACGAAGGAATATGTAACATATATAATTTGGTTCCAAAAATAAATCCCCTTACTTAAATTAAAAAAATTAATAAGTTAACATATATTCAATCGTAGTAGTCTATTCAAATTTAATATTTGTAAAGTATAATACAAATATTTTTTTGATATTTATTAAATTCAAACCTTACATAAGTGTTTGATTAATATATACTCCCTCCATTTCTAAAAGATTATCATATTTTAAATTTTAGTGAATTAAATTTTTAAATTTTGAACTCAAATAATTTTTAATGTGTTAAATATGTTTTGTGAAAAATATACCAAAATATAGTATATATCTTCACCACACATTGTTATTATGTTTATAATTTTGATTCAAATAAAAAAAAATTTGGTGTCTAATAAGACCGTAAAATTTGTTAATCTTTCTCCACGAAAAGAAAAAACATAATCTCTTAGAGATGGAGAAGTATAGTTTAGCTTATTTGAACTATCATTATTTATGAGTATTATTAATCTTTAATGTAGTTTATTATGAATGTATTTTATATGACAATTACAATTGCTATTATTGCGTAAACTTTGTTTACGACAAATTTAACGGCTCAAACGAGGTCCTATCCATAACAAATACTTGTCGTCTTTTTAGAAGTTTGATGTATCAATCTTTTACTTGAATATGACTAAATTTACACTGTCGTTGAAATCTAACGGATAATTTGAAACACAGAACAAAGGCTAAAAATCTGAAATGAGTGTTTGTTAAAACATGAAAGGAGTGAAAAATGTTATTTCTATTTCAACAAGACTTGAATCAAAGATCAACTCTGATTGATTATATATCATTAGGCTATTAAGTGTTGACTATTGAGTTCCTATGGAAAAGCATATCCTTTCTTCACAACCACAGTCCACAGGTGTCTAATGAATCCGAGTCCAAGCGTTTTATTAGTTTGTGTCCTAGACTTTTAGTTATGTCCAATTTGCCTAGGCCCATGTTCCAATTTGAGTTGTATTAATTAATGGATCCATTTGGCCCAACTTTACTTCTCTTTCATCCAAGATCCTAACACATTGTTTTGTTCCCAAGGCCCAAATAGCCTAAACAAGAAATTAACAATAACCTGTAGAGGTGCCACGTAGTTCGATTTGGGCGGTTTTGGCCTGTTGAATCGGCTAGATATTAATTGTTTTTAAAAAGTAAAAAGCTATGTCAGCTTATTTAATAAACCATGTGGCTTGGTTTTATCTGTTTTGCGGTTTGGTTTGGGCGGTTTTAAATGCATAAATTGTTAATTATGTATCAAAATATATATTTGCAACTTCACTAATTAAAAATTATCAATAATTATATTTAATATTTAAAGAAAGTCAGCACACATATTATTTAATTCTTTCATTTCATCGATAGCAATAACAAAAAACTCCAGCGGTTGTCGGGATTAACATGAAATTAAACCCAACGATTAGATGTAATAACCCGTTACGTAAAAAAGAAAAAAAAATTCGGTCGGTGGTGGGACAGGAGATAGTATAAATAATTTAGATAATAATATTATTTAAGTAAATTATTTGAGCGAATCACATTTATAATTTAAGTAGTAGCCGGGGATAATTCGAGTTAAGTTAGATGGATTTAAATGGATTGACAAACGATTCGGCGCAAAAGCTCTGTCGCATTTTGTGACTTAAGAGTTAAGTAACTCATCTTCATCCTTATCATCCAAAAACACAAAATATCTCCCTCCATTCTTGCATCTTGGCCGAGAGCCCCCATGAAAGCACAAACAAGATTTTTTCTTCCATTTCTTCACTTTGTTGCATATAAAGATCCTCAAGTTGATTGTTAAGGTTTCCCAACATCTTCCCGGCCAATTTGAGGGAGGTAAGAAGATAGAGTTTTGGTTGATTTTTGAGGTTGACTTTTCGGTTGACTTTACATAACTATTTATGATGAATCTTGGTTGTTATGGGTTACATGAAGTATATAAGTGGTCATGATTTAGAGTTGTTTGAGAATGTTTTGGTTGGGTTGACTTTTCTAGGATTTCGGTTAACTTTTTGGTTGATATTTTATAAGACTTTAAATGTGTAGGAGTTTAGTGAGACACTTAATGTAGTTGTTGTGATGTTAAAATGGTGATTTAAAATTGATTATAGGGAGTTAGGTTGAAAAGTGCATTTGTAAGTTGAGTTATAATCGATATTTGAATTATAGGTTGTTATTATGGACTTGAGGTTAACTAGGAATGACATAAGTTGATATATATGTTAAAGTAATAAGGTGGAATTCTTTGGGCTTACGTTGGGTTGTGTCAGAGCAGGGTTATTATTTCATTGTTTTATCGTAATTATAGTCCGTTTAGAAAATCGTTCCACTAGAGTTGATTTGTGTATCTTAAAGCATAAGTATAGTAGTAGGTCTTGATTATACTTTCCGGGTGTTTTGTTAGGCGTTGATCGTGGAAAGGGACAATTACCGTGATTGTGTTCGCGAAGGTTTTTGTGGTAGCTAGCAGAGGTGAGTACTTATCTCACGGGTGTTACTTCGTGCTTACTCTACATGTTATTGTGGTATGATTGAGAATGACATATATGTCGTTGTGGTATGATTATGTGTGATTACGTTTGTGTCAGTATTATGATTATGCGTCGTATTTACGTAGCGTTGAATTGCTTGAGATAAATGTGGCTTGAACTCCCGGCTTATATTTTTGATTTACGTGGCACTTGTCGGCGGTTATGATTGATTCTGATTGTGGGATGTTTTAGGTATGCTTTAATATTGTTTGAGAGGTGTTGGTTGGGTTGTGTATGACTTTAAGGTGACTTAGTATCGAGGATTTGACCTATAGTTGAGATGAGTAGGGTTAGGTGACTACCATTCACTTTGCTTGGATATGCGATGATGACCCGGCCTTATACTTAGTGTATAAAGTGCGGTGTGCCTTATACTTAGTGTATAAGTCTGGTGTGCCTTATACTTAGTGTATAATGCGGTTTTATATAACCGGTATAAGCTACTTGATGTGATTATCGATTAGTCCCGTTCTAGCGGTGAGCCAGTTCAGGCATATGCTGGCATTAGAGGTTGAGCCATAGTGGTAGGGGATATGAGATAGATGGTTTGATGACTAGAGTTATAGTCGTGGTTGAGTCTCTTGAGTTAACTACGGGTGATTGTGTGCTTCTTGAAACTTTTATTATATCTCCATATGTGAAGTCACGAGACTGCATGGAATTATGATTGTATGACCTTATGGGTAGTCATGGATATATATATATATATATATACATATTTTATTCATATTTATATGTATTGTCGACTTGTTCGAATGGTTTAAGTTCGCTCGTGTTAAGTTTTACTAAGCAGCGGCTTACGCCCACTAAGCTTTGGCGGCATTTCATTTATTGCGGGTGCTGATTGGCCAGAAAGTACGTTGGAAATTTTGTTCGAAGCGGCTAAGTGGCGTCAGATGTGAGATCCTCGATCTCATTTGATGTGTTGTCAATCGATTTTGATTATTTGTATTTTCCTTTTTCAAACTTCTAGCCTTGTCGTGATTGTCATTTGTATTACGAATACGATTACTTACTCTCTTTTTGTAGCCTTGCCGACATTACTATTTATTTGGGATAGGTTGTATATATATATATGGTGTTGGTTGGTTAGGTATCACACGATGGATTGTAAAATTTTTAAAGCATTTTATTTTGAGAATCTTAATGGAAATTCAAATTTTTGGATAGCTTGAGTTGTTCTTTTAAGCTGAGTAAATTAGCCGGTTTTGGTGGCTACAGTGTTCGGGATATAATGATTACTCAGTGGCCGGCACAGGCGGGTGGATTGCATTAAGCCCAAGTAATCAAGTCCAGCAGCCTATAAATACCCCCTAAATTTGAAAATAGACAACATTAATACTGAAAAAGGTACGTAGAGACGACCTTTGAAATTCTAAGTTAAATCTTTACAACCACGGTAAAACACCACTTTCGTGGCGGAGAAACTTACATCGACTGACCCAAAATATCTTTGAAATAAGGATTACTTCTGGCCGATAATTCTTCAAGTTAGAAAGCAAAATCGTGAGAGTCGACCTGATTTGTCGAAGCAGCTTTTGAATATTCGGCAATAAGCTAAATAACCCACGATTATTCAAAATCTTGCATCGAACACACGAAAAATCTGGTTTGATTCATCGAAGCTCCGTATATAAATCTGTTGAATATTAGATATAAGCTAGATTCGAGAAATACGGCTGTAAGGCCGCTTGTTTGGTGATTGCTATCATCCAATAAGGTTGAGACGATCCACATTCATATTGATCATCACTACAACGATAGTTGCTAAGGCCAGCCTGTTACAGGCAGAAGGGTACATTCTTCCACAACCATCGAAATCTAAATCATTACAACGATAAAATTGCTAAGGCCGCTTTAGTACAAACTAGAAGCGTGGCCTTCAGCGGTAAGTCAATCCAAGTGAGGCCAAATCTTAGCAGCCCGCTACAAACCTTATTTCTTAGGTCGTTGTAGTACAAGCAAGAGCGTACATTGCTTGACAACATGGTTGCTATCTGCGTGCATACAACTACGAGCTCGGTCGAGTCATGAAAGACAAGTAGCGTATCAGTACTAAGTCCCATATGAGGTAAAATCCTTTAGCTGCGGACACGTGCGGTAAAGTCATCAGAAGTCGACATAGGCGAAGATCCAAGTCCAAGACTCGAAGATCAATCAATCTGACCAACTTAGGAAATAGGCGCTAAAAGCTCCCCGGCTCGAACCATATCCAAGTCGAGGATCCGTCTTCAGAGTCCATCAAGACTAGGACACATATCCAGTTCGTCATAGAGCTCCTATCCAAGTCGAATCAAGACAAGTCATGCTCATATCGAAGCTGGCAGGACATCTAAAATGCGTCGGCAAAT
Organism: Lithospermum erythrorhizon; assembly: GCA_019722365.1. NCBI lineage: Eukaryota > Viridiplantae > Streptophyta > Magnoliopsida > Boraginales > Boraginaceae > Lithospermum > Lithospermum erythrorhizon. The sequence continues at coordinate 172,061 of JADFUC010001580.1, forward strand.
GCTTGAGGGATCCGTTTGACAGTCGGTCCTCTTGATTTGATAAAATGCATTACCAGCGAGATTTTCTACGATGGGTTTTATTTTGTACCCTTTTTGATAGATAATAAAAATTCTGCTTTGCATTACGTCGTGGCATGCCCCGGTGGGACTATCCTTTACCTTTCGTCCTCTTGACAACAAAGATGTTTCGAGACTATTTCAACTCCTCTCCCATATAAAAAGGATACTACAAGGAGAAGAAGTCATATGAGCGATCCGTTAAATACGGAAGCGATCGAGGCGTCCTCATTGACCCCTTCTTGAAGTCTCTCCCCAGCTAACATATTGCTAGGAGCTCTTGAGCCGGAGCAAGTCATAACGAGCGACCGAGCTGTGCAGTGAGACAGCCACCGACATATAGCTGAGGGCGTCGATGGACAAAGCGTAGGAGAATTCAAGCAGCCCGTAGTTTACTGCGCGCCGGTCACTTCACTAAAGGGATCTACTGAAGTCAGGACTCGGCTCGTTCTACCGACTTTTGCGGACTTCTAGTACCGGCAATGATACCGGGTATTACCTCCCTAGAAAACAGATGGGTTTGGACTAACGGGGATGGTAGAAAACTTGTTGAAAAAAGATGTAACATCAAGATGACTCCCATCGACTTAGATATGCATGAAGGATAGTGTCAAAGAACATAGAGGCAACTCTTTTTAAAGCAAAGCCTCGGCCTCACAAGATTGGGGCGTCCCAATACATCATCCCATGATACCTTAGGTTAAATCGTAGAGAACCCACGAGAATATAGTAGAAACTCTATCATTTCGTTAGATAGTTGATTCAGTGCTGGCGAAGGAGTATATACTTTGGGGTTTAAAGGCCATGAACCGGGAGGCACGCCGTATACCTACATAAAGCCATACACCTCATGTATAGACCAACTAAAAATGCCAAGGGCTATCAACCGCTAGAGTTCAACAATTCAATGGGCCCCGGGACTGACGACACTTAGTCACTTTGTTGAGACATGCGACAATGTTGGGAGCGAAGGGGATGAAATGGTCAAGCAGGTTAGTTCGCTCCTCAGAGAATCGTTCGACTAGTATACTAACTTGGAGCACTGCCTCCATAGATAGTGAGCTCAAATGGAGTGTGAATTCTGTTGCTTCTGCTTTAGTACAAGGAGGTTGGATGATGGAGCTAGTTCTGAGACTTTATCAATTGATGGAGAAGTCGAACTTAAAGTGCAGAATGAGTCATCAAATAAATAAACATGTCGTCAAGGCATGCATTGGGACTGCGGTACATAAATGCGAGATACTTCTAAAACGAGCAATTGGAAAGAAGAGCTCGCGGACATGGAGCTCGATATTGCTACAAACAAAGGATCGTACCTACTGCTCCCGTGACCTCTTTACTTTCGAAGGCCCGAATATAAGCCAAGGAAGCCAAAGGAAGCTTCCGAGCTTCCTCTATGTTTGATGAGCCTTGAAAGCAAAGCTCATAGAACTCCTAGAGTCCAAAGAGACCCGAGAGGAGGCAAACCGAAACACCGAGCCCAACTTTTACTGTCATGGGATACTAGGGCATCTTGTTGAAGTGTTCATCTTGGCGGGCCATGGATCTCATGAGAAAGGGCAATAATCTTGGAAGGCGACAATGTCTCCCACCAGCCATATAACTTCACTATTGTCCCGGCCCTAGGTCAGGTACGGCGGCTTTTGAGAGGTAACATCACTGGAAAGAATGGGCTGATTACTCGGACGATGAAGACTACGAAGCATGTCATGTTGAAGTCGACGAAGACTCAACTACTACAGGAAGCATTAAGGGTGGCGTTACCGCTTCCGTAGCCCCCGAACTTTGGCCGTCACATTCGATGAAGACACGCCTGAAGATGATACTCATAATAAGCCTACATATTAGTACTACATAAGCGAAACTTGAAGGATAAAGTAGAGATGTTGGTAGATGGAGGATCGGTTGTGAATATCACACATCCCAGACATTAAAGTTGTTGGCGTCTCCTTGAAGGCTTTAGCAGTCCGCCTTATCATTCAAGGTTTTAACCAAGAGAGCGGGGAACAAGCGGCTCGAAAAAGTAACTCTGCGCTTGATAGAGACTAGGAACCGCGGCTTGGTTTCATGTGATAGATGCCAGGTGCATATAACATCTTACTAGGAGGCCTTGGGATCCAAGCAATATACTCGACACTCATGATTGCTTAAAATACTACAAGAATGGGATGGAAAAACCGTCATGGATGAAGATCCGTTCGCGGTGGAAGAATCTACTTTACTAATGCGAGTATTACAGAAAAGGGCATATCCCGATAAAGCGAAGGGCCGAGGAGGCGCGCGTTACTGGTACCTAAAATAGCTACCTCGTCTTTACAGAAGCGGAGGAAGAGCTGGATTCAACATTCAAAGGCTTGACTACACCTACTTTCAACCCGACAAGGTGGTGACTCGCGCAAGGTTTTAGTGGCGCGGAAGGATCAAAATAGAACATGGAAGTATGGAACTATGGGTCCAAAAGCCCATGACCTCTCACAAGGCTGGCTATGATCCTATAAGTATAAAGTCATGGGTTAACTACCTCCAGTCGCGAAGCAACAAAATACATGGAGTTAAATGATACCCAAAGATGCTAAGGCAAAAAATGGTGCATCGGGCGAGCAGCAAGGTTGAGATAGCTAAAACCACGGCGCATGTTACGATCAGTGTAATGAGCCACCGCGCCAAGGAGGTTGAGTGAAGGCCCCTCGGACTAAATATGTGAGGAGCGATGCTTAGTAGCTTTCTCGAGTTGGAAACCTCGGCCACTAGGAGAAAGCAAAGAAATCATTCTTCTTGAGATTGGGGGCAAACATAAAAAGCCTGACCCGACTCAAGGAAAATTCTCTTTGTGAGACTTGGGAAATTAGGCCTCTGAAAAACTATAGAGGAAGCTGCTGAGTAGAAGAAACCTGCACAATGTTTTAACATAGAGGAGCAAGAAAAAGATACACCGAGCGAGTACCTTCCCGGCCCAGAGGTATATGAAGACAACTTCATACATGGAAAACAACGAAGGAAAGGTTGGTCACTCTCGTCGTATAAGTAGCAGGCGAAGCTTGGGGCTGGTGGGTGAATTTAAGGCAGCACCACGAAAATAAGTATTCTAGAGGGCGTAGAGGAACTAGAAGTTCGACACTATATCCATGAGCGAGCCTATGGGAATACTTTCGGGTGATGGCCGGCCAAGCGACGTGCGGACCCAAGTTCTTTCAGCGGCGTCAAGATGACCTAGTGTATAAATATATTCATGGCTTGAATCTTTGTCTGGAATATTTGCCCGCCTTATAATGACGACTATGAAAGATCAGCCAGCATACACGAGGGTTGAGACTTGAGAATAGAGGAAGGTGTGCAGATAGAGTACACGCTTCTAGCTCGACAAACACATAAAGGCCCCAATCCATGGGAATTAATCAGAGCCAAAATTTATGTCTATGTTACATGCTTATCGATGAGGGACAACAAGATGGGCGAGCGACATGATCGGGGATCTGATCTCAAATAAATGGTATTCCTTAGACAAACTAAAGGAGCTAGAAATCCAGCGGTATGTCTCTGAATAAATATATGGGATCATTCGATCTAGGACCGGCCATGTGACATTACAGTTGAATTCCTCGAGGCATGAGGGGCGACCCCATATATAAGTACATCCAGCGGCCGAGACATTACGAATGAATGTCCGCCTCGAAGATTGATGCACGAATCGTGAAATTGACAACGCCCTATCTTCGTGAGCGGTTGATGGGTTGAGACTTGAGCTCGACAAGAACTATCAAAACCGAGTGAGATACTGTCTGGTCGAACCCGAGGTTCAAATATTTCTAAATAAACTCAATGCGGCTCCTGACATGAGGATAAGCGCCCAAACGCCTCACGAAACACGAGGATAAACTACCCTTGATGCTCGCTTGTCCCCAGAGAACCCAAACTATGTTCTCACTCTTGAGCATGAGGATGGCTCAAACCTCACTCCACGAGGATGAGGATAAGCGCCCCGAGCCTCCTAAGCATGAGGATAGCGTCGACCTTCCTTGATGAGGTTAAAAGATCAAACCCCGCGAACTATTTGGCTTGATCCCGAGCGATCTGCAGGAGTGCGTGGCGGTTTAATGCGTATCAAGCATAGCCATGACCTAAACCAACACCAATGTTGTCCCACGGAAAGTTTGAGGTAAAAGATAGCCAACCACAATAATACAAGATGAACAAACATGCGGATGTGCCGGCCGATCCGACGACATGACGCAGTCTACATCGGCAAGTAACCGCCAGTAACTACTTGTCCAAGGAGCTATTGAGGTGAAGTTACTGATCATAAGAAAGAGGGTTATCTTCTTAAACCTCCTAGATTGCACTTCGGACTAGGTTCGAAATACGATGCTAAAACTCTTGAACACAGGGGGCATGAAGTGATGATGAAGATAGGGACAAAAACGGCTGATGAGCGATCCACGCTATGTCGGACACTCTATCGGACTAAGTAGATGATTGAGTGTCTATGGATGAGTGAAAAATAGAATCGGGCACCTACGAGGCGTGAATAAGGCCCAGGGAGGAAGAAAAGCTCCACCTCTGTTCGACACTATCTACAAACTCGGAGGACTAAAGGGTCCTTAGTTTGAGGATGTTAATCTGGTGATCTGTCGGAAGATTCCTATAGGACGTGCGAGGTTCAAGAAGAAATACATCTCTCGTGAAATTTGAGGATCATACACTGAAACACTCAAATTTCAAGGCCTACAGATATTCAACGATGAATATATCCGTATATCAGCACCTGCAAAACCGGACATAGTTATTACAACTTCTAATTTCTTGAAGTCGAGAATATATCGGCTTGTCGATATGCTACAAAGCCCGGACAAGGACATGCGATCCGCGAGCCTCCCAAAAAGTAGTCGATACACATCACAATAACCAACAAGCGAAGAGCCATATGGACGTACAACCTACCAAATTAGCCGTCGGACTAACCATCTCGAAGATCGAAGCTATGGTATTGCGTAAGCTACATCAACAAGTAACCCTCGTAGTTAAGGCACATTTAAAGCTTACGAGGTGGGTGCAATCTCGAGATGGGATAATGCTAGTAGGCTTTAGATTGTAACTCCGGACCAATACAAAGGCCGCTCTGACTATTGGATAGCTAGGACTAAGGTCAAGTTAAGTCATGATGCTTGGGGTAATGCAAATAAATATGGAAAGCACGAGACGCGAAGGGTAAGATAAGAGGTGGTGCTATCACCGGTAATTGCGTCATGCGCGGTTATAAATATGGAAAGCAAGGCTGGTGATAGCCTCCGGGGAGGCACCAAACATATACCCAGTGCATGGCGTCATGCCAGTTATAACACTTGAAAGGATATAGGAACCTCGTTTATTTATCCATGCAATTCATATTATGAATATAGGATCGAAAATAAAGGTCCCTATGCCAACAAGCAAGATACCCAAGTCTGCATACACATACAGCCAAGTGCGAGAATAAGGGACCATGATACCACCTTACACGTGATACACCCATGCTTCTTTGGAAATCAATAACCCCGTACTTGAAGGAATATGCAAGTATTGGACTCGTAAGTAGGGAAGGAGAAAGAGAGTGGAACCCATAAATGGTCATCGCTTTTAAAATAATACTATCATAGCGTACTAATAATAAGGGCTCCTGGTAAATGCATAAAGTGCCCTACCGGCTCACTGGCCAAGAGCATAAAGTGCCCTAACGGCTCACAGTAGGCATAAAGTGCCTACGGCTCACAGTAGGCGTAAAGTCTAGCAGAGGCATAAAACACCCAACAAACTCTAATATAAATCTAAACTATCCCATCCAAAATAAGCTACGTTTGGCTTGATCTTGAGAGCGATCCTCGAGAATGCGTGGCGACTTGGAACACTCCGTACCTGATAATAACTTATCAAAAACTATTTGTCTCTAGAAGCCATCGGTGAGGCTGTCGAGAGGATGCAAAGGCCAAGAGGTAGTGAGCATCACCGCAGAGAAGCTCGGGCTCTGCCGAGAAGCAAATCATGAGCATAAAAATCAAATCAACCCGTAAAAGAAGGCTATGTGATACATACTATGCTTCAAGAAGGATGAGAACTAACCTCGAGACTACATAGTCAAAAGAGGCGCTCGTCCTCCTCCTTCAACAAGTAGCATCAACGTCATGCTTGAGGGTAATGAGTAGGAAGGCAGGCGTCGTCTTCAACTCATATGTTACTCATGCTCACAAAGCAAAAAAAAGCAAAGAAAAAAGACATAGAGTCAAGCGACTCGAGTGAGGGTTGGAAAACGAAGGGGCGTCCTTTACTTGTCGGCGTCGCGAGCCAAGGAATGTGCTAACCAGAGATTGAAAGCGATAAGCGTTCCGTGAGCAGAGTGGTGGAAGTAAAAGAGCAAGAGGGCGTCTACCGCTCACTAAGCCTGCATCGGTACTCAGGCCGCTCCCGGACCAAATGCATGCACAATCTATCGACTACGACTCGAAAACGAGCCAGCATAGCGTGGTAGTAGAATAACCTGTTCATTAAGTACCTCGCTTCTTCGAGTCACAAAAGCAAGGAAACAAACAAAGGTTCAAGCCTTGCTAAGGCGATCAAAAATATAATGGAATTATACATCAAATTGATAAAGGTCCATACTGTAATACTCCGAGTCACATCTATCTATGAATGCTGTCATTACAAAACATGCTCAGGCATAGCATACATATGTTCATGGGGTTGGACGACCAACCTCAAGTGCCTGGAAAAATTCTGAAATTTTTTTATTCAGAAACTAGACCCACGGACGAATCATTGAGACTAATCCCGTCAATCGGACATCTATTGAAATAAATTATGAAACTTCCTACAAAAAAGGCTGAAAACATAAATTCAGTAGCAACTTTTAACGCTCATAGCTCGAGTTCTAGACCAAGTTACGAGGCCCTCGATATATCAAAAGAACCATCTTTTCATTATCTTTTTAATGATATAAGATGGACCTAAAACAGACTTGTAACGAAGAAGTTACAAGCAGTTTTCTGAAGGGCTGGAAATTCTTGACGAACCGAAATCATGAAATTCGAAAAAATAGTTATACTATTTGAAACATGATGAAACTTCAAGGGAATATTCAAGGCATCTAAATAAGCATAAATAAACATATGCAAACATAAAGCATGGCCAAATCATAATTAAAAATCCAATCTTAATGATGATTGTTCATAAAGACTACTATGTTACATGTATAATTATTAAAACTTATAAACTTTTTATTTTTATGCCTAAAACATATAGTATAAGTCAAAGGACTATCAAATAATCATAAGGAATCAAAAGTATTACCTTTATGCATAATTTCAAATATGTTTTCAAAAAGGTGTAAAAAACGTTATACCTCTACTCAACTTGAAAGCTTGTAAATCATAAAAGAGCATTGATATTGATATATAATCACGTGATGTTTAAGAAGCAAGAAAGAAAGAAAATAAAAAAAGGGAAAACCATTTCGCCTCGATGCGCATAAGGGAGAGAGTTGATGAATGCTTCTTCCGGCTACGTGCATATATAGACCCCTCGTGGGCAGTGCCATAAAGCTCCTTATCTTTTATCATGTTGGATAAGTGAGCCCTTATGTTGTAAGACAAAATAAAACGAACTAGCCTAACATAGGCTTTGTTCGAAAATTCCCATACATGTGGGTAATGATGGTTAAATTTTTGTCACATGAAAAAAAGTACATCCCGAATATTTGACGATTAAATGGAAATGGACTGAAATTGGTCGGAAATTCCAAAAAAATGATATTAAATTAAGATGATTAATTCTAAAATTTATACGATTAAGGTTAATTATTTTAAAATATCAACATGTAATAAATTCATGTTGAAGATTCTAAATATTAATTCCATTAAATCCAAGGGATTGATCAGTATACACAAATCTAAGAATACTACATCTCTAGGAAAATTTAATTCTCTAATAAATTGAGAAATTAAATGGGAATGTGACATATAATAAATTCATGTAATCTTTGAACCCAAATAAATTAATTCCTATTAAATTGCTCTCTGGATCGGGAAATTAACAAAGTGTAACATGCTTAATAAATTATGTAACATTAAACCAAAAGTATTTAATTCTCTAATAAATGGGGAATTAAGCAGGGCTTAATATGTAATACGTCATGTTAACATTAAACACGAGTAATTTAATTTTCTAATAAATTGAGAATTAAATTGGACCCGGGAACAAGTTGGCGTTATATCTCATAGTTAGAAGTCTTTATTAAGTCAAGTTTCGGACCGAGAGCAGTGAGATTGTGACATCTGAAATATGCCACAATAATAAATCTGAAATGAGTCACGTTCCTATAGATCGGGGAGTTGACCGGGGTTGTGATCAAGGTATCACGGTAAGTCCTATAAATAGTTGCTCGTCCTTCCAAAGTCCTCGAATGATAGGGATGATGACCTAAGCATATGATTAATAAATCTGACTACAATGAGTCGAAATAAAGTTAACCCTTTCATTTGTGGACCTCGTGAGAGGGGCCGGTGATAACCTGGGCAAGTAGTGTAAATTCTCGTCAATAAATAATCCAACTTTACGTCGATAAATTGACGAAATTGGATGTCGTTCGTAAAAAAGGAAACAGCAATCTTTGGAAGAAAAACCCTTTAAATACTAACATATACAACATTTATGTTGGAAAAAATGGACATCGTCACAAATTAGAACCCAGCCTTTGTGCGTGTACCGGTTGACGACATGAAGCAGTGAAAATTTATTTATAACTAATTAAAATGATTACGTAATCAAATTAGTCATCGAGCAGCCCAAAAGAAATTCCACGTATCTGGGAGCTGTCGAACCCTAAAATTTAATGTAAAACCGTATGAGCGAGGTTTCGAAAAATATCCCCAATTAAAATGTACATTTAATTTAGGGGCTAAGATCATAATTTTATTACAATAAACGGCCGCTTAGAGATGCAAATTAATGTTGAAGTTACGGGTTCGAAATGAACATTCCAAAAAGTTATTGGGTTGAAAATAAAGGCTTCAGCTCCAGAGTCGATATGAAAATATATTTGACCCCAAAATTGATTGCTATACTCAAAAATAGTGCCTATTTTGATTTCTTGGAGAAATTAGTTCGCTTAATCTCCGTGGTTTAGATCTTTATCAAAATTGATGGTTAAAATAAGTGATCCTGAAATTAAACTAACCAATTAGAAAGTAAGTATTCAAAACACAAAGCCTATAAATACCCCCCTAAATTTGAAAATAAGGCAACATTCATACAGAAAACATCAGAAAATATGAAGACTGACCTAAAATTTCTAAAGTTAAATCTTTAGAACCACTAGCGAAATACCACTTTGGTGATTTGAAAAACACATCCGAGCGGCCAAAATAGAGCCTAAAATCAAGATACTACATGATGATACGGTCGGTTTCTACCAAAATAGAACCGGTTTCCGGCGGAATATTAGGCGATCAGCGAGTAACGGCTCGAAGAGTTTAGTTGAAAAAGGAAGAGTGTTTTGGGTATCAAAGTGAACTTTCTTGATTTGGCCTCCAAGTTTACCTTTTTATAGTTATTTAGACATTTACTTTTGTTCGAGCACTTAATGGCTTCGTTCAATTCCGATAAATGATTATGCGGCTCGTTAAAGGGCCATGTAATAATAGCCTTAATTACCCGCAATGGTGCGTATCAAGGCGTTAATACTCAACGCTCTTCTTACCGCTCCGGCCCGGTAGACGGTCGAAACCCTGCTTGAGATGGGCCTTGGCGTTACAGCCCAGCTAAATGAGGGTCGAATACATTATTACGTTCTTCGTCACGATCGTAGCGATGAGCCGTCGGGTTGAACTCGCCTCTAGATCGGCCCATTTAGTATGGGTTTATCGTATGCCCTCGAACCCGCCCATTTTCGATGGGTAGGATCTTGAATATAAGGTGGGTCTCTTGATTTTAACCGCACGAAATAGTGCACTTAACTCACTTTTCCGCTTTTTGCCTTCCAGCTATATGAGGCAGTTTGGAGACTCTTGCCTCCATTGTTGGCCTAGGCTCGCCTCCGGACCCTCGGGTCGGGGGAGGATCTCGACCACTTATGGCTAGGGTTTCACTTGATTCTATTTCATGTTTGTTTAGTGCCACCATGTTGGCACAGGCTAACCTCAGAACCTCGGTCGGGGAGGCTCTCGGCCTTTTATGGCAAGAGGTCTTACCTTAAAGTTTTTGTATCCTTTGTCTGTGCGTATACGAATCCTCCTCGCCTCTAGAGGTGGGATGTGGACACTGATGGGGTGGATTGTACATGGGACATCTCACTTTTATCAGAACCTCACTCTTGTCAGCCTTGAAGATTTTTGAAAAGAAAATTACTTATGGATATATGGTATAAATAAAATCCATAGTTCGAGGGATCTTTAAAGTGCATACTACATTATTTATATAAAAACATATAATTAAATTATATGAACGGAAGGACTTCTGATGCGGCGGAGTAAATTCCTTTGAGAATCCTCACAGCTTGAGTCCTTGGCAGTAATTTGGCTCCTCAGCTCCTTGTTGTATCAATCGTATGATATCTCTGAATTAGTCCACACCGGAGGTTGAATCAAGAACTAATCTATGCTAGTAAGCTTAAAGGATGAACAAAACCGGAAAAACCCAAAATTCTTGGGAGATTTCGGCATTTGAGGTTTGGTGAAAGTTTAAAACATGATGTAGAAAAACCTAAAGTTTGGAATTATACGGGGCTAGGTTAAAGCAAGCCCGATAAGCAACCCGTTAAGTATTAGCTTATTTCCGTTAACTCACATTAGTTCGTTAAGGCTATTTAATGAGTTGCTAATGAGTTGAACTATTTAATTAAGCTAATTAAATAGTAATAGTCGATATCAATAATCTTTCAAGTTATCGATAATACTAAAATTACCGAACCAATTAAATAACTATTTAATTGATTCTATTTATTCGTCGATATTCTACATAAAATGTAGAACCCTTGTAATTGAGAAAATACATTTCTCGATTATATAGTTCTTTAATTTCATACATGAAATATAACTCAACGTCACTGTATGTGTGACCTTCTAGGCTGAGATAGTAAGTTGTATAATAATAATAATTGACCCGATTCTATTATTATAGCGATTAATAATTAAGATCTATGATCGCTCATAACCCTTAAAATTATCATGAGAACTTGCTGGTAATATCACAAATTACTAAGTTGAACACTAAGTTCGATAATCACATTTAACCCAAGCTGACCAAATGAATTGCTCTATGATTGTCGCAGCGGGCATAATAAATGGAACGATTCTCGTTGATTTCCAACGCTCCCCTTTGCCCTTGGGCGATTATCTTACAAATTCTTTATCACATGATCTCTAGTCGTAGGAGTAACCGCCAAAGTGTGTCATGAAACACCACAACTTTCTTTACTTTCAGTATGAAGCCCGAATAAGCATTTATGGCGTCACGTAAAACGTCGGTACCAAGCGTACGAGAGGCACGAATGTTTCCTTGTATATCAGGGCGGACAAATCCTCCCGATATATGACATCTATATTTATCTTCGGCTGTGGCGATGACATGCCGTTATAATCCCGGCAAAGGCGTTTGGTCATAGTCAAAGAAATCTGACTTGTATAACCACAGAGATAGTTATATATCGTAGGTCTAGAACCTAAATTCTAAACAAATATCATAAGTTGCAGAATATACATATCTTCTGAATTAAGTTTCGGTCATACCGACTCCCAGGTCGCGGACCGGCTGACCCACGGTGATCAGTCCTGAGGCCTAGGTAAATCTTGATCGCCTAATCAAAAACGCCATGTTAGTCATATGATCTTGTCGCCTAACTGATGACGTCGGCCCAGGCCTTTGGGTATCCCTGTGTTTAGGCTTGAAGAGGTGTAATTAGCATAAAATTGCTTACAGGATTTAACCTTTCACTCATCGAGGATCTGGCTACATGTATAACTAGCAAATTCAAACATATAATTCTTATGAGCAATATATTAAAATGATAATATTCAAATATTTGTTCACATATACAATAGATATCTTGACTCGGCAACACGGCTGCGACATGCAATAAGACCTATGTTCATTGCGTACTCAAATGTCGCTTTTTAGTGGTTTAGTAAAAGGAATTAAAGCAATTATCTCTGTTTCTACTTCCATACTTGTGCTCGAATGTTATCTCTAATCAGGTGATACTACAGTCACGTGCTTGGATTTGTGATGTGCTCGAGGTTCCTTAGCTTGAGCTATTGCCCCGGTATTGTCCTGGCATTGACTCCCATTTGGTCCCTCGTCTTGGAGTACCAGCATGAAGTTAGGTCCACGAACTTCTTTATCCAACATCTTTCTTTAAGCGGCTTGAGGCCAGCTGCGATGTCTTTCAGTGCAGTGGTAGAATCGGCCATGATCTTCATTTGGAACTGTCGAATCTTGCTCCTTGGTCAGAATGAAAATACATACCCAGGCCAGAGCGATAATCGTCTCTGTCGGTTGCTTGGCGTCGGTGTACTACATCCTTGCTAACTCATCTCACGCATATACCCAGCATCTTTAGTTACCGCCGAGATACTTGAATGCACTTGTACTGATCCGGTGGCTTTGCTGGATTAGCTTGGTATCTCTTGGTTACTGGTATAAGACACATCAGTCTAGTGCACAACATGGCATACATGATGGATCCTATAGCGGCTTGCCAGGTATGTCCTTCGTTAAATCTCGGCGCTAGTAGTGGGACCTTTGTCTTTCTGTGAGTTGAACTCCGTACTCTGTCAGGGAGATTACCCTTCTTGGAATTACTCATGTTGAACCTTTGCGTGCCTTATTCACATAAGTATCGACAAAAGTCAATCGGCCCTCTGGCTCGATCGGTGGATCTTTATTCAGTATATATTGTCTTCGCTTTAAATCGCCCATTGAAAGCGTACCTGACCAATCACTTGGCCGAAGTTTAGTAACTCACGTTGTTTCAATGATAAGTATATCATCGACATACGGGACTATGAATGATACATAACTCCCAACTTGCCTTCTTGTATACCTGAGGTGTAGTTCTTGATGAAACCAAACTCTTTGATTGATTAAATCAAAGCATGGAATTCAACCGGGATGCACAGCAAGACCATAAATGGACTTTTTAACTTGCATACTTCTTAGGTCCTTTGGGACATGTAAAGCACGGAGGTTGTACCATGTGCGCATCTTCCTCTAAATTTCCATTCGGGAAGCGATTAACAAATTTCATTTTCCATATTTCATAGTAATGAAATGAAGCAATGGCTAAGATTATCCGGATGGATTTAAGCATAGCCTTTGTGATAGTTCGTCATAGTCCCTCCGTGAACTTGTTTGAACATGCATCTCTGATCTAACTTTGAAAAGCATCAGCGTTTCGTCTTTATCATGTTTAACTTAAATGCCGTTACATTCAATAAAGGCGAGCGTTTGGTAAATCATAAGGACCAAACCTCATTTTTGGTACATAGAATCCATCTCGGTGCATGGTTGTCATTTGTCGGCATCCTTGCTATTATTTCTTTTGTCGAAGTGGGCTTGGCTGCGATGATGAAGGCACGCAATACAGCCTTCACGGTTCGTGAATCTGTTGGATCTCCTAAGGGTTGGTTCTTCGACAGTTTTACGTGGATCAAGAACTGGGTCTTCTATGAAAGAAGGTTCCAATTCTTGTGGTGTGTCAGATGCCTCTGCATTAGATGCATCGATATTGACTTCATCAGCTTGAGGCTTCGTGAGATGAACACCGTTACTTCTAGTCATGCAGACAGATATTCCTTTTCAAGGGAATACTCTGTTATAACTTAATGAAAATTTTTATTCTCTGCGCCGAGGTGAAGCCTTAAGCCATTTCCCTTGGATATCTACTGAAATAGCATTTATCGGTTGGGCGCGAAGTTTATCTTTGTTAATCTCTTAACATAAGCCAGCCCCAATCTTTAAACAACTTGGGAATCTTCCCAAACCAGTTCATGGCGAGTTTTATCTGTACGACTTAGTTGGACATCTGTTTAAGGTAGATTCAGCTTAGAAGTGCATATCCCAGTGGCGGTAGATCGAGATAGGCTCATCATCGTCGAACCGTGTCGAAGGGTTCGATTTCTCATTCGGACACGCCATTATCTTTGTGGCGTTCTGGCTGGAAGTGAGTTGTGAAACAATACCACACTCTACAAGACAGTGAACTCGTGACTCAAATGTTCTCCACTTTCTATCGGACGGAGAATCTTTGTGTCTTGTTGATTGGTTTTTGTGCCATTTTGGAACTCTTGAATTTCTCAAAGGACTCGTGTTTGTGTACTCATCGGATACACAAAACCGTATCTCTGTAGTCATCGAGTAAATGTAATGAAGTAGTTATAACCTCTGCTGCGGATGTGTTCATTGGCTTGCGTACACATCGGTGTGTATGATCCACAAATAAATCAACGCCACTTTCGTTTAAGCGGTGAAAGGCATTTTTGGTCATTGCCCGGAAGGCAAGACTCACACTTATCGTATGATTCATAATGAAACCTTTCAAGTATTCGCTGGAGTGGGTTTCTTGGTTGATTCTAGATTAATGTGACTGGTCTGCCAATGCCATAGGTATGTTTGGTTTTAAATCGTTAGGGCATTCCGTTTTAAGTTTATGTTATATGACTCATTAATCATGTCTAAACGTATAGACCATTTTTGAAGGAGCGGTACCAAATGCTACCCCATTCTTGGTGATCTAAATTCATGGGATACATTGAAAATGGCTTAATCATTATTCAAAAGCGAAATAGAAATAATATTCTGCCAAATTGTAGGTACATAGTAAACGGAGATAAGTTCAAAACAAGGCCGTGGGCAAATTTAAACTAATGGATCCTCTTTGCCAAGGGCATGACCTTGTGCCATTTCCCGCGTGCGAGATCCGTTTCCCTGCTTTAAATTATTACGCGGCAGGTTCACTGCGTATTACGGCAATGAGAACCACAAGCGGTGTCGCGCCCCGCAGTAAATTAGAAGTTGTACAAACTTCAATAACATATACATACATGGTTGGCGGTCATGAGACCATTCTTCACTGCTCGTCGTGACTTCGCAGATCGGCTTCCCGGTGACCCGGGTTTCCTTAATAATGACACTTGTCATCTTCCCTCCTTTCCGGCAACCTTGGGATTACTCGAACCACTTGGCCTTGCCGGCAAATTCTTCTTCTTGCATTTCTTCTTGTTTGGACACTTAAAGCGAAGGTAAGTTTTAATTAACACCGGTTAGTCTCGGCGTTCATTGATCATCTTATGCGGTTCGTTTAGAGATAACTCAAACTTGTGCATATTGAAGTTCATGATAAGCGAGAGAAATTTATGCGGAAGAGACTTGAGGATTGAGATCCACAGCCGGTTCTTTGGAACCTGCTTGGTGCCCGAGCGTTGAGTCGATCGACCCAGGCTTGATCGTTTTAATGATATGAGGGCTTGCGGCTGTCGTTCCCAGTACCTAGCATCACGAGGAAACCTGAGGCAGTGTCATATCTCGTTTCTACGCTCACTTTGAGAATAATTCCTCGAGTTGCGGAACAACTGTCGCCTCACTTACCTTTTCATATTGAATTTGGAGCGAAGGTTCCATATTGTAAGCATGAGACATTGGACATCCATCGGACCACCATTAACTTTTAGGATCCTTTTCGATGGGAAGTCAAAGTAAAGTTATTCATTTGCACTTTTTCAAGTCTTTGTGAAGCAGTTCTTAGAATAGCGATAGTAGTAGCCATATTAATTCTACAAGAATAAGTAAATAAAATAACAGACTCGGTAAACTGCTCATGCTAAAAACGCACAAATAAATTGTAAGTAAATACTAATGCTAAATCTCACGAAATATATTGGCATCAGAGGCCTATTGCAACTAGAATTGGCTTGGCAGCTATTTCTTGCATTTTGAATCCGATTATAATGGTAAGGTTGTCAACCAATTATGTAAACTACGTAACTCTTGTGTCACCTAGCATCTACAGATGCTACCCAACATTGTATCTCCAACCAGTTAAACCAAAATTAATTTGCGGATTGATAAATGCAGCCAGCGGCGTTGGTGGAAATCACTTCAACATGATCATTGTCATACTCGGAATGCAACATTGCTTAACACCGCCGTCACGTTGTGCTGATTGATGCGAGTTGATTGCACAACTTTAAAATTGACTTGATCTTTGCTTAAATTTTAATTGGTGAGATTATTATTGCTTTGTTTCGTTCTTTAAATGCGTCTTGCTTATGTCAATATTACATGCAACATGAAAAATAAAACAAGTAATGCGCATTCAAGAGATATACGATATGGCCCTAGAACCTATTACAAGTATTTATCAAATACTAACATAAGTCACAATTCTTGTATCTTGTATACGGATCATCTGAGTCCACTTGAAATATCGCAGTGAAATGATCTTGTGCTTGAGCATTTACGATATTTATATACTAACCCATCTTAGGCTGACTTGCAAGCTTGTGGGTAAAACAATAAATAAATAAATACAAAATATGGCTGAGGTCATTTCTGGCATTGCGGTTCGCGGACGAAAAATAAATAAATGGGCCGTATCTATGCTCCGTTCAATCACCATTACAAAATATAGGCACTTTATTAAATCACAAATGAACTTAATAAATATTTTAAATGGCATTGGAAAATGCATGTTTGTATTATCAAATTAGGGTAATCCGTGTATTCTGGCGTATTAAAATTAATTAATATAAACTCGATTATAAATACGCATGTCAGTGTAATTATTACCAATAATTATTAGCAGTATCATCATTATAGAAAATATTCATCTAAATATATTCTAAAATACATTAAGTAGTGAAATTGTTACCATAATTGTTATATCAAACTTAAATTAATTTAAAAAAGATATAATATAAAGAAGTGATAGTGTCATCATAATTAATTACAATTAATTAGTTGATTAAAATGACAAATAATCCAATAAAAACGAGAAATATAACTAGTCCATAATTTTTAGGGAAACCAAAATAAGGAATAAATTGAGGTGGGGTTTCAAAATTAGGGCGCTGTCATGGGCTCGGGCGACACGCTACCGCGGCCTAGGTGAGCCGCGCCGCCCCTCCGCTAGGTAGGTAATCCGACCCAGCCATTTTATTACCAAAATCACCCGATCGGAAACCTTTGGGCGATTTATGGTAATAATACCATATTTAACTTTCGGTTTTCATATTTAATTTAATTCGTTTGTAAAATCGTTTGGAAGCTTTAAAAATTTTCAAAATTTATGAAATTGACGTTAAACTTCATAATTTTCTTGAACAAATCCCACTAGTCGTTCATTAAAATAAATGTTTCATATTTAATTATTAATTAAACAGTCCAAAAATCTCAAAATTGTTTTGAGGCACTTAGAAAAATCCAAAAATTATGAAATTCCCAATGGAGATCTTCTAGGGTGCTATCTGAGTTCAAAAAAATTGAGTTTTTAATTTTACAAAAGATTACATACTTTAAACACGTTTTACAAAACTATTTTTGAAACAAAATCAATTAAATTGTCCTTTAATTTATGAAACATAATCATGTTAACAAAATATGATAATACATCATCATAAGCTTGTAACACATGTGTAAATCAATAATCAAGAACATGGTGATTTATTCTCATCATATATATTTATCAATTAAATATATGAACAGAGTAATCAAAATAAAAATTGATAAAACACAAAAGCAAGCATGAAATAAATAATGTAAAGCAACTTTAATTCGGTCAAGGGGAGGCTCTCAGCCTTTTATGGCAAGAGGTCTTACCTTAAAGTTTTGTATCCTGTCTATTGCGTACTTACAGATCCTCATACCACTTTCACAGAGGTAGGATGTGGACCTTTTCGCGGTGAGATTGGATTGTACGTAATAAGGATCTCACTTTATCAGAACCTCCTCCTTGTCAGCATAGAGGATTTTTGAAGAAAATTCTATGGATATAGTATAAATACAATCAGTAGTTAGAGGGATCTTTAAAAGTACATACTACATTATTTTATATAAAAACATATAATTAAATTATATAGACGAGGAGAGGACTTTCTGATGCGGCGGAGTAATTCCACGGGAATCCTCCGCTTCAAATTCTAGCATGAATTTGACTTCCACTTCCAGCTCCTTGTTGTAATATCAATCGTATGATATCTCTAGTTAGTCCTTGTAGGGAGGTTGAATCAAGCTTAATCTATCTTAGTAAACAGGATGAAACAACCGGAAAAACCCCCAAATTTCTTGGAAATTTGGCCAAAGGCGGCTACTAGGGTTTTGGTGAAAGTTTTTAAAAACTTGTGATGAAAAATCTAAAGTTTGCTTATATAGGGCTAGGTTAAGCAAGCCGATAAGCAGCTACGTTAAGTATTAACTTGATTTCGTTAACTCTATTAGTTCGTTAAGACACTAATGAGTTGCTAATGAGTTGAACTATTTAATTAAGCTAATTAAATAGTAATGAGTCAATATCAATATTTTCAAGTTATCGATAAATACTAAAATTACTCGAACCAATTAAATAACTATTTAATTGATTCTATTTGTTAATCGATATTCTACATATAAAATGTAGAACCGCACATGAGTGAGAAATACATTTTCTCAATTATATAGTTCTCTTTAATTTCATACATGAAATATAACTCAGCGTCACTTGTATGTGTGTGACCTTCTAGGCTGAATAATAGTAAGATTTGTATAATAATAATAATTGACCAGTACTATTATAGATTAATGATAAGATCGCTTAATGCCATGGCAGCAGTGTCGGGAGAACCACGCTGGTAATATCTGATTACTAGGATCAGACACTAAGTTGATCATTTAGCTTAAGCGGTAAATGATTGCTCTGTGATTATCCATGGCAGACACAATGGACCAATTCTCGTTGATTTCCAACATTTTTATCTCTGATCGCTCGGTGATGAGGACATACTCAAACATTTAGATAGATTTACATCAATTGGCTTATCCGTCGATGCATCTTTGGGAAGCAGTATAATTGACATTCTACCCAAATAGAACTTATCTGAATCTTTAAGACATGCTAACCAGCTGAAATCAATCTTTATTTGAAAATAGCAAAGGGAATATAGAAGAGTTGAGGCTTTACACGTAATGTTTCCTCGAAATGACATGCGTTCGTGACCGCGGCATTTGGCCGCCGCCTCGAGATTTCCGGCTAATACGTGACTTGTCCCCAATCCACTTGACAAAATACTATCCTTCGCGGAGATTTAGCTTTCGAAGTTTCACATGGTGGATGGTAATGGTGCTCCCAAGGACAGTCTCACCAAAAATTGTCGACCCCGGACTTTCTTGTTGTAGTGGGAAGCCACCTTGTCCTTGTTCAGCGCCGTCTACGTACGATAGCGGTAGCCCTTTCCTCCAGTAAGTCCAAGTTGAGCCACATGAGGCCACTGCTCGTGTACGACTCGTCATAGTATGACACTCGTGCGGTTTCTAGGTGAATCTCAGCTGGCAGCCGAGGGCATGGATCCATTCGCCCATGTTGAAAGGGAGTTTTGCACGTGATGGAGTTGGCGTGTTTGGAGGAGACCATAGCACCGTGGGGAGCTCCTTGTCCCAGCGCCTCGGCTTCCTCCTGGAATCATTCTTAACACCCTTGAATTGTGCGTTCATCGCCTCTACTGTCCGTTGGGCAGGGGTATGACACGGAAGCAAATCCAGTCTCCCAGCTCATTTCTGGCCGGGTCTTCAATCCTCCCGAATTTGTAGTGCATTCCATTATGCATTGATGCCTGGGGGTATCTGAGCCGGGTGAAGATCTCCTTTAGGAACTGGTATACTCCTTCTTGGTCCTGCCGGGTGAGTGGAGCAGCTTCCGCCCTTCTACGAAGTAGTCGCTCTGCGATGGTGTACTTCTTGCCCCCGGGTGTTCTTGGAAGGTCCCCTACGATGTCAACGCCCGCTATTAAACCCAGGCAGGACACGGCATCGCGTCATCTCATGGGGAGGTTGGTGAGGGCGCATTCTACGGTAAGCGTCGCGTCTACGGACATGATCACAGGCATCACTTGCAGGCTACCTTGAGCCGAATATCCCGATCGCGGGATCTTTTAAGTCGGGGGCTTTACTATTGATGTGGCCCCTTACATGTACATGCCTGCGTGCGTTTCTTCAACAATAATAACTATCCTCTGGGGGATACATTTCATCAGCGGCCCCTGGAAAGACCTTCGATAGAGGACCTCGTCGATGGGTATGCCTCAATGTACTACGGATGCTTGTTATACCCGGGGGATATTTAGGGAGGACTTGAACTCAAGAATTCTAAAAGATATTAAGTACGAGGCCTAAGCGTACTCACCGCCTACAGGGCATTGTTCATCGCTTCCTTAAATGGAAGGCTTAACGCCCGCTCCACCGAGGGGTGCAATCTTATCAATTAAGTATTCCTCCGGCATTTGGGAATGACATACGCCTCACGATTCACTCCGGCGGGGCATGCTCATGTGAAAGATCGAAAAAGTTTGGTCAAGCGAACTACTGCAGATTATCCTACCGGCCTTTCACTGTCTCGTCGAGTTTTAAAATGGCCCACTGACCCACCCGTCAAGCGAGAATACGTTCTTACATGGATGTGTTCAGGCCCCAAAGCATTTGCTAATGAAAGTCCATTAGCGGAGTCCTTGTATAAAACTTTCGTTGTTCGGAATACGAGCGAATCGAAAGGCATACTCAATCTTGTGGCCTCAGGGGGACATGATAGTATCTGGCTCTGAACACGGGTTGCTTTCGCGCCATCACGTATAGCAACCATACTCGCGGCTCTGCCGAGCCTGCAGGTGATCGATTCGAACCACTCCGTCGTTGCTCACAGGTGCGTTCTACCATGAAGTGCCGGGGCTTGGGCTGATGCTCGTCCGTGGCCTGTATCGAAGGTCGAACTCGCTCAACTCTATGGCCCATTTGACTATTTGCCGGAGGCATTTGGGATTCTCGATATTTGCGCTTAGAGTTGATCACGTGATTACCTCTACTGGGTGTGCTTCAAAGTAAGGCTTGAGCTTCCGAGCTGCCATAATTAAGGCAAAACTGGCTGCCAGTCCAAGGGATGCACAGTCTGACCTCGTTGCTAGAATTTGACATAGTGCTCTAGGCCATTTGCACTTCTCCTCCTCCACGATCGAGGGATCTTTGCTTAGTCTTGACTCCGAGACAACCAAGTAGAGCTGCAATCGTCCCGGTATAGGTCGTGCCCGATAGTTTAATATGACGTGGTACACGCTGCAACTGGACTACTCGCTCACAAGGGTCCTACGAAGTCTCGTCCACTTTTATGGCCTTGAAGAAAGGTAGGATGTGGTCGCTTGTAGCGAGATATGAGCGAAGGTCGGCGATCCTCCGCATCGACCACGATGTACCTCCGCTAAAATGCAGGGACTTTCTTTGTACATTCTTATCCAGTTTTGATAGTATGTCATCATACTTAGATCATGTTCAACCAATCTAAGTGGAAAACGCAGCATTGACCATCTACGATGCGTGGCCTGCGTTCTTGACCAAAGGCAATGACTTTCAATAAATACCATATTCGTGACGAAAGGCACATTTTTTCTCCCGCATCGTCTCGGCCAATGAATATCTAGTAGTATCCTCGGAAGAGCACCCAAAAGTCCCACCTCCTTGTATCTTGCGCTTGAATCAACCGGCCTATCATTATTGGGTAAAGGGTAAATCCTTGAGAGCGAGCCTTGTTGTCTTGGTAGAATCGTCTTAGCATCCGCGGGTGCGTTGGGTTTGGGACCCAGCTATGTTGGCAAGCCGTGTAAGAACAAGTTCCGGACATTTTCCCCGACAACTTTCCCTCTCCTCGCTTAGTAAACTATAGCCTGGCTTCAGAGAATGTCCATTTATTTTGTTTGAGTGGGTTGTATTTGGTCAGCGTGCAAGCAGATGGACGAAAGCGGATGGATCCGCTGAAGGCGTATCCTTTGGAGCCACGAAAATGTCGATACTCTCTAAGGATTTGGATGAAGCGTGGCCGTTTGCTTGATGGCGTGCCAATCTTGAATACCTTAACCCGGATCCCTAAATGAATGGGATACTCCGAATCTCCTCATGCGTATGCACTGCCGAGCTATATAGTGCGCTTCTTTTTTAAGGTTGAGCATTGATTGAAGCTAATGTTTATCTTGCCGCTACTTGTTCAAGAAGCGAGGACTTTACGGCCTCCAAGGCGCAGATATCGATTCTGAGTCCACCGTCACGCTGAGCGTGCTTCCACTTTTTATTTGGGCTTTATCCGTTTCGTAGGCTAAATAACCTTCGCGTACTTGCTTAGCTCCTTTGCACATCTCACTTGAACCCGCGTATCATGTAGGGAATTTCATCTTGAGTGTATTAGCGATACCATTGCCTCAAGCGTGATAGCATTGGTCGCCTATTATCTCGTTGTAGGCCACATCCGTAATATCCCATCATGACCATAAGGTTTGATGCTTCAGCGAGAACACGCGTCGGTGAACCCGCGTGAAGGTGGCGGTTGTCGATGCGTCTTGCGACTCATTCCTAGCTTAAGATATGCATCGAGAATAGAATGTCACAGTTCCGGTGTCCACCAACGTCCGTCCCACCTCGAAGTTGGCTATCACCGGGGTGATGACTAGCGGGTCTTCGTGTGGGCCTTTTATCCTCAATCCTTCGGGAGAAAGGACAGAATAAAGAGACTCGGGGCGTGCTCCTGCGGTTACTGCATATATGTCCCGCTTGGCGTATGCCCGTCTAGCACTCCCAGAATCTCCTTCTCATGCGCCCCCGAATAGCGTTGACCGCCTCCGGTGATGTTGGGAGGCCCCGTGCGGGATACTGATCTTTCCCGGTCGGGAAAGCCGATTCGGACTACTACGGGTTTCGCTAGCGGATGTAATCTTTCAAGCTGCCCATGTTGGATGAGCTTCTCTATCTCGATCTTGATTAATCGCGGCCTCGAGGTGTCTTACCTATGATCCGTGATGCTTGGTAGAACTTTGCCGTATCCCTCTTGACCTTAGGATATACTACGCGAAGTGGCGTGGCAACAACACTTATCCTCAATCTCTAGGGAATCATTCCCGGCCGAGTATTGAAAGTCAGTGTTCAATCTTCCCCTCCTTGACCTCCTTCCTCTTCTTCGGATCGATGGGCGTAATGCGCTCCCCCCTTGGAAGATCGATTCGGGGATGCATACTATCAGCGCGAGATCATGTCCAAGGCACTTCGTCTTCGGGGCTCTGGGCTCCTCCGCCGGTGTTCATCTACCGGACATGCTTCCCTTTGCCCTTCTCTGCCCTTTTCTCCGCTTCCTCGATCCCGATATACTTATGGGCCCGTTCTACTCTTCCTCGTATCCTGCGGCTGCCTGCTTGAGTGACTCTTTGAACTTGCTGCATCCATGGCTTCCTGGCGATCCTAGCTATCTTTTGATTAGCTACGGTATCGAGGTTGAACTCCGTTTGAAAATGGCTCACAGGAAGGAAGCGATTGACTTTCGATCTCCTTCTCTCTTATGGTCATGAAAGTGTTCATCTTTGTCTTGCGGACTCTTCCCATGGGTCGAGGTGAACCCGGTTCATGAGCTCTTGAAGGACATGATACACCGCCGAGGCGGCCGGTTGAACCAATTTAAAGTTGGTCGAGCTGAGTGAGCAGACATCTGGGGCCCGGAATTCCACGATGTCTTTGCTCCCGGTCCGTTTTCCCGGTGAACTTGGTAAGAAGGCGAAATTTCGACCTGGCTGAATGATAAGCGCTCCTTGTATTAGGGAGAAAGAGGTAGCCCTGCCCAGCAGTGTTGGTTCCCGTCGAGTTTGTCGGTAACTTTGCGAAGGGCATCCACTGCCGCCGCAGAATGCCATAACATCTTGTGAGCCGGGGCTGCGTGTCTCCTTCCATGACCGTGGCGACTTTCTTTGCCCGTGAAACACTGCATTGTTCATGGCGCGAAGTATGGGTGTAGGTCTCCTACCGAAATATACCGGACGGATGACACTTCACAATTCTTTGGTGGTGATGCACGCCGGGAGTTGTTGCATCCAGCGATGATTGTTCCGATCATCACAAGTAGATTATCGGCCATCTCCGGTGGTGTGAATTTCCATGTCTGCTGGTTCCCCAATTAGTAGGTTGACTAGTTTTGGGGCATTAGGTGAGAGGCATCATTCTCACAGTGATCATGGGGATCATCGAGTTTAGCCCATTGATCCCTTGGGGGTTGTTACCGTCATGCTCGTTTGCTTCGGTGATGATGGCCATGATAATGGTTGAAGTGTATGGGTGGTGACTTTCTCAATGCAAGTCTCCAATTTGTGGTCACCCGATGACGATCTGGTCAGTTTGATGAATCACGCGGATCACAAATCCTGTCCCGAACTTTTATACGCTGCTCCAAGTGTGTAGTCTGCAAAACAAAAGACGAGTTGCCTGTGAAGCGCTCAGAGCCGGTCCAGTACGTAGCGGATCGAAAGGTTTAGTTTTTAGAAAGAAAGAGTGTTTTGGTATCAAGTGAACTTTCTTGATTTGGCCTCGAGTTTACCTTTATAGTTGTTTGAGCCGGTTACTTTTGAATTAGAGGCCTTGATGGCTCATTCAGTCCTATAAATGATTATGCGGCTACGTTAGGGGCCGTGTAATAATATTGTAATTACCCGTTAATGGTGCGAATCGAGCCGTTAATACTGTAGTCTTTCGCTTCCGAGATGGATGAGTCGAGCCTGTTGAGATGGAGTGTGGCGTTAGCCAGCTCGTGGCGTCGGTCTATTTATTAGATTCTTGATGCGCGATCATACCAGATGGCGGTGGGTTGGTAGCCTCTGGATTAATACGTTAATTATGGGATTATCCTTTGCACAAAAACAATAACTTTTCAAGTTATAAGCAAAATCGATGAAATCTAACAAAAGATTTCTCAAGAAACGCTTGATCCGAGGAATAAGCTAAATAGCCACGCTTATTAAAATCTTCCATGAACTTTTTGAATTAGGTTTGTTCATCGGAAATTCCAAATATAGAATACCTTGAATATTCGGTCCTTATAAATTGGATTCGAGGCGGAAATCACGTTACTAAGGCCGCATGCAGTGATCGATATAAATCGACAAAGGTTGGAACAATCCACGCTTCATACCGATAAATCCTTGCAACAATAAGTTCTTCCAAGACGGCTATAGTACAAGCTAGAAGCGTGCATTCTTCCCGGCTTAAAATCAAATTAAGCTCGTCACTCTGACGATGGTACGCTAAGATTAGTTGTAGTAGATGCTTCAAGCGTACATTGATTGGCTTAAGTTAAATCAAGTTAGGTCAAATCTCACTAAGCCACCGTGCAACAGCAATTTTGCTTGGGCCATTGTAGTGAAGAGGTGTGCATTTGCTTGACAAACATCTCCCGCCACGACTTGAGCTCGGGGTCGAGTAAAGCGAGACAAGTAGCATATCGAGCTGCTAGAGTCCCGCCCACCAAAGTCTGATCAGGCTGGGACACGTCTTGTTAAATTAAAATCAAGTATGACATATACCGAATCGAAGCGAAGACTTCGAAGATCGAGTCCATACAACCAGCAGAATACTGTTGCTAAGGCTCCCCATTTCGGACATATCCAAGTCGAGACCGGTCTCAGTCCATGTTTCTTATGACACATATTGACTCAAATCATGGCTCTATCCAAATCAAATCAAATCCAAGCAAATCGTACTGCATGTCAATCGAAACTTGGACATCTCACAAATCGTCGGCCAATGCTTGAGTTAAATAGTTTGGATAGTCGATCCTCTTGATTTGATAAAACTGTCTGTGAGAAATTTTCTCCTGGTGAATTTTATACGTATCCTTTTAATAAATAATAAAAATTCTTGTTTCTATTACAAGGTTGATAACTCAAAAATAAAAAAAGTTT
Organism: Lithospermum erythrorhizon; assembly: GCA_019722365.1. Lineage (NCBI taxonomy): Eukaryota > Viridiplantae > Streptophyta > Magnoliopsida > Boraginales > Boraginaceae > Lithospermum > Lithospermum erythrorhizon. Next base: position 198,073 of record JADFUC010001580.1, read on the forward strand.
GGATTGAGTAGAATGTCTCATGTGCTTGCTAGGGTGATGTTTACCTCATAAGCCCAAGATATATGTTCGAAAGACAGAAATGATGCTATTGCTGAAATACCTGGTGCAATGCAAATTGAGTACCTATCTAGTACAAGAAAAACTAAGAAAACATTGGTCCACATAGGGATATCCATAGATGTTACGACACTACAAAATAAAACATTGTAGGTAATGCTAAATTATGTGACATAAATGACAAAAGTCAAGATTTAGCCCCCATAATTAGAAGGTGGAAACTGCAGCACTGCGTTCGGCGTGACAGAGCTGGCGGAGTTTTGTTGGAACATACCAAATCGTGAGGCGGGGATGGGCATTGAAGATGGCATCAACGTCCCATCCCTGCCTTGCTGCAATGGCCACAAGAGGCTTGTAGCAAGCAAGCCTCCAAGCTCCCACATTTTCTCCTCTCTCTTTGAAAGCACTTCTCATTGCATTGGATACTTCCTCATCAAGGCAATGGAGAGCGTAGCAGTGCACGTAATGCCTCATCTTTGGTTTGTTGATGTAGCTTGCCCCTGCTTTCTTTGCATACCTAAACACTTCATTTGTCACCTGGATTAAACAAAGAAACATCCATTATACTACAAATAAACATTTCAATAGAGTAATAGACATTTAACTTTCTTTGCATACCTAAAGACTTCATTTGAATACCTATTCAAAATTATGAGTTTAATAGACATTTTACTTCAATTGATTCATTACAAATAAAAGAAAGATTTCGTTTCGATTAGAACTACTCTGTCTGTATACATTGTACATTTCGATTGAAAAACAAATCAAGAGAAAAAAGAAAGAATTGGAATTGATTAATGGATTCTCCTAAAAAATCACTTAAATTAACCTCATCTCAAGCATAGGAACAAGATTTAGACCAACAAACCTCTATAATTTTAAAACCTGTCCCCCCCCTTCCCTTGCCCATACTCCACATCGAACATTGTCTTCAATTTACAGACAGTACTACTCAACTGCACTTATGAACACTTTACAGATTTTAACGACATAGACTTTAATTTTAATGAAATACACTTAATCTTGTATTGGTCAGTGTTTGGTGAGTCCCAATGTTGCAGTAAAAGATACATCATCAGGTTCCATTGGACAAAGTACTAATGATTCCTTGAAGAATCTGTGTGCCAAACAGAGATCTAACATAATCTAACACTCCGTACTAGAGCTGTCAACTTCTCACTAATGCAACTAAATTTGATCAGTGATAAATCAGACTTTATTAGCTTCCATGTCTTGTTTCGATTGTGACACTTGTTTTTTTTATTCTATGTTTTATTGTACTTTACAAAACCTTTGAATATCTGATTGATTATTTATGCCCAGCTAACACCTGTACGCCTAACTTTAATAAACATGCGACCAGGACAAATGTCATTTTTGAGTTTATTGCTACATACCCATCAAATCAAACTAAAATTAATATTTCGAATATACTCCGTAATTATTTATCCTAGTAGATATTGTAGTATTTTTATAATACCGGGTATTATTACATACTATATTTTTTTTATAAAATATAACTCAATTTTTATTAAAACGATATTGTCAAGTCTTAAGAGATTAATTGTACTATATATCGTTCTAGAATAAGAATTTAAGAGTGTCAACATTCTTATTTAATTATAATTTATAAATAACTCATATATAACATTAACCAAATACAAATTTATAAAAATTCATTATTAGGATCTTCGTTCGTAATAAGAAGATTAAAACTATTCCAAATCCAAGTTGGTCAATATATGAATAATAATTTATTACTTATTCCAAATTAGGGAAATAATTTTTAAAACGAAAATTGTACCTTACCTTATACTGTATAATTCAAATTTTAAAATTTAATATTTCTTGAAAATCATTTTGAAATATAATAAATTAAAAACATATTTGGAATTAAAGCAAAATAAGATATGAAAAGGGTATGGTAGTGACTGACCTTGGTAGGACATTTTTCCCCTCTTTCCTTGGCAATATTTTGAACCTGGATCAAGAATTCACGGCATTGTTCATAAAGATGGAAGAGATAATCAAGTCCATTCTTCTTGCCACGTGCCACCTCCCCAGGCTCAGTAACTATGAAGGGATGTTCCCTTTGCCTTTCAACTCCACAAATCATCATGTTATTATTATCATCTTCATCACCTCCAATTTCATCATCATCTTCCATGGACTCAATCATTTTATTGGTGGATGATTTCTTGGTCATGCGTTGTTTTTTACCCCCACCACCATTAAAACAACTGCCTCCTGGTGGAACAATTTGCCACCTCCCTCCTCCACCACTTCCTGCAGCTTCATTTTCTTGTTGCACTGGCTCCTCTGATAACCCTAATTTTCCAAAAGACAAAAAGTAATATGTAAATAAACTAAATCATAGTTCATCAACTTTTATTAAAAAACTAACGAGTCTGAATTTGATTCTTAATGTTAAAGCATTCTTTCAATTCATCAATTTTTAATTAAAACAACGAGCGAGCTTGAATTAATAAGTTCTTAATGTTAATGCTTAATAAGAACGCTTTAAATCGCTTTTTATTACTAAATTGATTTGTGTCATCCATAATGCATGCATGTCTTTTGGTTATCATCAATTTTAGTATATATAGTATACGAATTGAAGTACCCAATATATAATATATAATGGATTACTTATTAAATCAATATATATTAACTAGTAACTTGCTTGATTCAAAATAATAAACGAAGTGCGTGTTTTTTGATAAAAAAAAATTTGAGTGTGCTAATAATAAATTTAAGAAGACGACACTCAAATAAATGAATCATTCTAGCTTGTTAGTATAGGCTAATATCATACGGAGTATTGGTGAATCATTCTCATACGGAGTATTGGTGAATCATTCTTGCAGAAGTCTCACCTAAGTAGCTCGAGTATCAGGGTTTTCAGGTATATTCATTCTTTAGGCATGGAGGAGGGGAACCAAACATGACATATATGACATTTAAGGTGGCACCAGTTTGTCACCCCGGCCCATGCATGCAAACAAATTAAACATGAATCGATATTGATGAATCCACAGTCTAGTACCTAGCTAAGCTATATCAAGACAAATTCAAACCACTTTTTCATCAATATAGATTTCATGTATGTATATATATCATAATTTGTTTAATTGAAATATATGTTTTACAATCAGCATTATCATTCTTTTTTGCCCACTTTCAAGAAAATGGAAATATGCTGCATAAATGTATGTGTCAAAATGAAAGGAATTAATTAAGGAACATGTGAAAGATGAAAGTACTCAAACCTTCTTGAGAGAGAGCATCAAGAACATGGGTGGTGTCACAAGAAAGGAGGCGTCGCGGCCTTGAATCTTCCTCATCAATGCGGCGTCTCTCAGCCCTAACAGCAGCTTTGATACCATATCTTTCTCCAACAAGAAGCTCCCACCTAAATATATGTGACAAACTATCCATCATTTCATCAAGCTCCACATCCCTCATATCCAACAAGGTGCTCATAGTGAACCCAAGCTCAGCTATCTTTGAAGCTGTATAGTACCTAATCCCAAATGGTTGGAACAAGTCCTCCAACCCCATTACCTCCCTCGGCCTCACCGCATTATTTGCATAATAAGGCGAGGTCATTGGTTGCATTGGTGGTAGTGGTGGTAGGACTGTGGCAGCCACCGCCTCAAAGAGCCTGTTTGGTGGTGGCATGCCGGCCCTAGGGTCCCACCTGAACATACTTGTTGAAAAGGCATCTGTTGGGTCCATATTTGATAGGGGTTTTTTTTTTGTTAATACAAGCACACACTAGTGACTCGTGACACTATTTCTTGAATTGGACAATGAGGTTTTTTTGTTACCTAGCTTTGTGATGCATGCTTGCTATATAAAATGCTAATGTGGAACTTTCTGTTTTTCCTAGATTACCCCTGAGCAGGAATGATAAATCTGATCGGATAACTAAATTTCAATGTGCTTTTGCTTTTGCATGCAGAGAAATTGTACGGTTACACTGTTTCTGCTTAGGTTTGCATTGGTTGTTCCCTTAGAACTAGAAAGCTATAACTAAGCAGTACTAGTTTGTCGTTTGTATGGTTCTTGTCTTCTTGAATTGGTCTGAAAAGGGGTTGTCCTTGAAACAGTTTTGATAGAAAGCTTAGACTGTTCTAAGTTAGCTATGTTATTGTTATGTCTTAATTGGGGTTGACTACTATCAACTCATGCAATATTGCAATCCTTAATATTTATTGGGTCTTCATATTGGTATTTCAAGATTTATGTTGGTACTCAAAATGTTGAGCATATGCGGATATGCCAAAAATGGCTGTAATGGAATGAAGAATTTTTATTATTTATGTAAAGGGGTATAAAATAAAAATTTATTGTAGGAAAAAATTCTTTAGTGTCTGAGGTTTGAAATCGAATAGTATTATTTGTCTAAACTATGGATCCTAACCGTTCTTGTGATTTGTGAGATGTCTAGTTCTTGACTTGACTTGATCTTGATAGGAGCTTGATATGGGCTTAGGCTCGGTGGAGCTTGCTTTGACTTGATTTGATTTGGATTTGGGTAGGAGCTCTGTGGATATATGTCTAATGTGATGGACTTATTCATCTGAACTTGGATATAGTTCAGTGAAGAACTATGCCGAGCGTATTTCCGTGTTGGCTATGTGGACTTGATTTGGGTCTTGGACTTGATATAAAACTTTTGTCAAAATGATGGACTTCTACCAAGTGTCTTTAGTGTGAGACTTCACCTTTATGGTGGGATTGGGATATACCCAAGTGGGACTGTATAATTTGAATAATCTAGCCTTTGTGGGACTGGGGATATGAAAAAGTGGAACTTAGTAGCTCGATATATATATGCCGGTGGGACTTGATTTGGGATAAATTCGAGCTTGTAAGGCGTGTGGGTAATATAGAAGCAGTTATTGAAGAAATAATACTTCTTGCTTGTACTACGTTGGCCTTGTAATATGTTGACGTAGAATGAGGCTTAATGAGATTTGGCCCTGGCAGATTTGTTTAAGTTATGAGCAATGTATGTTACAGAGCACATACTACAAAACCTTAGCGAACATTTAACAAAAGCTTAGTGAGATTTGGTCTCACTTGGATTTGATTGAGGTGTGAAGCAAAGGAATATGACTTTCTAGGCATTACTACCCTACAGGCGCTTTGCTTGACACAGTATAGTGATGATCAGAATATGAAGGTGGATTTGTGCAGTAATTCCACCTTAGGTGCTATTTTTGATTTGCCGGAGGTCTTCGGCCCACCAAAGTGGTATTCTTTGGTGGTTTAACATATTTAACGAAGAATTTCGAGAGGTGCGTCTGCCATGTTTTCTCAGTGTTTTACGGTATGAATTGTTATACATTTTCGAGATTTAGAGGGTTTATATAGGCCTCCAGACTTGATACTAATGGATAGTTGGTTTAGTTTCAATTGTATCGAATCTTACTTAGTTGAATTTTATGTGAAGATCTAAACCGTCGAGATATTTATGGCAAGATCCCCAAGCAAATCGAGATATTTAAATTAGTTGCCTCAAGTAATAAAATGGGGTGCTATTTTGTATGAAAGAAGGTTCGGATATTTTCTAGTTCAAACACATTTCATATTGGCCCCGGACCTTTTGGAGCCTTACCTATTTTGAACATAACTTTTGGGTATTTCGAACCCCAAACTTTTGAACCTCAATTTGAAGGCCTAGGGCGATTTATCTTATTAAAATTAAGAATTTTAGCCTCGAACCTAAATTTAATGTTCATTTTAATTCGGAGCTATTTTTACACTGAAACCCTTGTTCGTGCGAGAGTTTACATTAAATTTAGGAATGCTGATAGAATTCTAATAAATGATATTTTTTAGTAGTCGATTTAATTAATTTGATTAAGTTGTATTAATCATTTTAATTCTTTTTAATAAATTTTCTTTAAATACAATGGCATTGTTTAAAAATTATAAGGAAATTGAACATAAAAGTCTTGACATTGTTGACATATCGCCTATATGAAACTTGGTATCGATTGTTTGTATTCTTTAACCACTTGAGCATACTTTATAATATAAGTATGTAAGCAGATTTAACTAATGAATGAAATATAATACCACTAGTTGATACTTTCAATGGGATTAACTATCATATTTTATGAGATAATCGAATGCTCTAATAGTTGGGAGTAGATGAATGGATTAATGGTTGAGCTAGCATTCTTGATCCATGGGTGAATAATCTACGTTGAGGAGAGGATGGTTGAAAATTATTGTAATTTTAACTATAAAAAAAAGAACTAACATATTCTATATGTATGGTGGTGAATAATTATCGAAATGATCCCGATAGTGGCGTCAAATTGTACTTTGGTCTGTGGAGTGTCACCGTAGTAGTTTGTCCCGGTAAAGTGGCACAAAGGTACTCTTTGATCCTCGAACTAACGTTCCATTGGAAATCTTACTGCTTAAGTTGCACTTTGGTCTCAAGTGACCACCGAAAGTTGCCTTTTTGATCACGGAAACTAACGTCTCGGTGTCACCGGGATGTTAAGATTTAAGGAAAACGGATAGTTTGGGGATAACGGTTTGTCTGCTTTCTGAGGACTAAAGCACTACGGTGACAATATTAGGGACAAATTGCAATTTGTCTCTCATGAAGACCATTTCGGTAATTAACTCTGTGGGGTGAATATATAAATAACTAATAATATTAAAACTCATATATTTAAAATAATTTTTAGTCATTTTATATATTACTAGCTAATTGTTCATCTAAATACGGGACTCTTGTCATAATATTATCAAAAGTTAAGAATCGTGGCTTGTTAGTTATGTAATACCTAATTCTTGTAGTTCATGGCTTTGAAATATTTAATCTTAAATGCAAATATGAGTTGCAAAATAATGTCGTGCGCGGTAATTAGTAATCACACAACTTATTGCACTTAATGTCATAAAAAATGGTTCAATTAAAGTTGGAGTTGCTTAAACTTAGTTGAATTATCAAAAAAGTATTATCTTATAATTTTATCAACTTATTAATTTAGCGATCCTATCTCAAGTCGGGAGTGACAAAAATATTATACTAGAGAGTTTCTTAATTTATCGAGTTTATTAGTTAATAATTACTAAAAAAGAAGAAAAAAGGAGCGAAAAATATCACGAATTATTAATTTGCTTTACGAGTCGGGATAAGCCCAAAAATATTACTTAGAGAGTTTATTAAATAATCACGTATTAATTTATAAAGTTTCTCTTGTAATTGATAATTGCACAATAAAAGGCAGGAAGAAAAGCAGGGCATATGACGTATCGAGTTTCTCACCCATAGTTGATAATTGAAAAATTAAAAGGAATGAAAAAATACACGAATTATTAATTAGCACCTATCCCGAGTCGGGACGGCAAAAATATTATATATTAGAGTTTATTAAATAATTGAATATTAATTTATCGGTTTTACTATAGATGATAATTGTAAAAAAAAAAATCTCGAGTGAGGACCGGCCAAAAATATAATACTATAGAATTTATTAAATAATCAAGTATTTATTTATCGAATTTCTACTATAGATTATAATTGTAAAAAAAATTGAAAAACAAAACCCACAAAAAGGAAAAAAATTAAAAGGAAAGACTATGACCGTGGAGTGGGTTGCCGGTACACTATATTACTGTTGGATTTTACAGATTAAAATAACAATTATCTAACCGATTACCAGGAACTCTATGAGATTATAAAAACAGTAATTTAATCAGAGATTTTGCATGTACACTTACACGCCTTGGTGCATTGGAATAAAATCGGGGTGGCTGACGATAACGTAGGTTGTCTCAAAATAGTCCACAACCAGCGATTGATGAGCCACTTCGCTGGTTTATTCTGACTATTAAAGTGAGCAAAATTTAGGAGGAAAATCCCAATGTTTCTTCTTTAGTTTTGGTCGAAACAAGGGGTGGGGAGATAGAGGTTTGCTTTAAATCTTTTCTCTAAAAGATGAATAATGAATCATGATTTATTTCTGACTCGAAGCCCGCTTTATATAGGCCGAACCCTGATTTAGAAGCGCCCAGAGTTATGGCAAACTCATAACCTTAAGAAGAAGATTCTAGAACTCGCATGAAGAAGATTGCTAGAATCCTCCCGATTCACTTCTCCTTTTAGTCGACCAAGTGGGGTTCGGAGCAACCACTTGTTATCTCATCGAGGAGCATCTTGTATGTGGAAGATAATATTCTTGAATCCACCCAACTGCATTTAATCCAGGCTATGGGCAATTTTCAACAATTGGAAATTTGTCCCCGATATTTCACTTATAGTTACACTTTAATCAAGAAGTTATAATTCGCGTTATAGTTTGATCATTATTTGTTGTGTGTGACCTCTTGAACTTCGATTATTAAAGAGTAATATATTAATTTATGTTAACCGAACATTATATTAATATAGATTATGGCGGACTCTAGTAAGTCAATCATAACCCCGATATTGTATTAGTTAATCATAATATGTCGATTGTCCAACAATCGAACATATATGAACTTATACTTATTTGAATATAGTTAAATGTAGAAATAAATGGTTGTACAATCCAAATTTTCAGCAGGATATTTATGAGATCCTAATATCTCGTATTTCGACTACGTTGTTTATCATATTAATTTATAGAATTTCTACGTAATTGATCATTGCAAAAAGTTAAGGCAGGAAAAAAAGCACGATCGCATATGATGTTATCGAGTTTCCATTATAGTTGATAATTGAAAAAAAATTAAAAAGAAATGAAAAACACCGCGAATGATTAATTTAATACCCTATCCTCGAGTGAGGACCGGCCAAAAATATTATCTTAGAGAGTTTATTAAATAATCAGTATTAATTGCTCCGATTTCTCTTTGATGATAATTGCAACAAAAAAACCCCAAGCAGCCCAGCGTATGGCAGCCTTGTCGTGTATTAATTATCGGGCTTATACTATAGTTGATAATTTCAAAATAAAAATAAAATTAAAAAATGAAAAAAAAGCAATAGCGAATTATTAATTTAATGGCATATGCAGAGCGTTGGGACGTCATAAAATATTATATTAGAGAATTGTTATGGTGATAATTCCAAAATAAATAAAAATTAAAAAAAAATAAAAAGACGAAAAAAAAGAACAAATTGTTAATTTAACACACGTTATCCTACAATGGGACCGACCAAAAATATTATATTAAGCGTTTATTAAATAATTGAATATTAATTTATTAATTTATACTATAGATGATAATTGAAAAAAAAATCTCAGTCGAGGACCGGCTAAAAATAAATACTATAGAATTTATTAAATAATCAAGTATTTATTTATCAATTTTCTTATAGGTAAAAATTATTGATATACAAACCTAAAAACAAAAAAAAGACAAAACCCACGTGGTACGTGGGTTGCAGTTACCTACCCTCTTTATAATATACATAGATATTTTTAATCATAACTATATATATAATACGAAATATTTATGTTCTCAAGTATTTGGTGTAAGCAACAAATTCAGGCTCTTATTTTGTCAACTTCATTTAAAGTTTAGAAAATGACTTTAAGTAATACTCCGTAAAATATAGTGACTTCATTCTCATAAATTAAAATGACTAATGAATTTCAATTTTCAGGTGCATTCATTTTATTGTAAACGCGAAGTTGGTAAACTAATTTCTAATGTGCTTAATATATGCACTGGTAGTAGATTGGTAAATCCATAGTTAGTATAAAAGCGGCTCCTCTGCAACACGGATGGTCGTCGTTCAATTTTCCTTTAGTATGAGAGCTGTATTTTGTACATTGAAAGTCGTACCTTAAAAATTTATTGAAAATATAATTAAATTTTGTCTCTGTCTTTTTCTAGACATTTCTATACCCAATTATCTATTACCTTACAGCATCAACCTCTATCATTTTATTCAATCCGTTTTCATTCCGTTTTTTTTTCTTTCATTCCACATCTTCTATTCATTATTGAATTGTAATTCATCATCCGTGACAATTTCGTTGAATTCTTATTTGTTAGTTGATATTGATTCAGTCAATATTTGATTTTTTTTCCTATATAAAGAAAAGCAATTTGAAATTAAAAATAATAAAATATTACCGATTTTTCATTCATTATAATAAGGTCCACCTTTAAATGTCTTATTTTATTATCCATCATTTTATGGACACTACTCACAAATTGGTGTTGAACTTGGTAAAATAATTTCTATTGTGTTTAATATATGCATTGGTAACAGATTGTTTAAAAAATAAAGATTGGTCAAACGAGTTGCTAATGAGGGGACCCAATGATCTGATGACACGTAAAGCTCAAGGGCAGTAGTGTACGGATAGTAATGGTTACTGAGGTGTGGCCATGGGGAGGAGCAGATGACAGATGAGGCTCTCCAAGAAACTCTTGTGTGATTACATGAAGACATCTTTTTATCTACCTTGTTTTGTCTTTCTTTGCTTTTGTCTGTTTCATTTCAATTGTTCAATCACTTTAAGTCACAAACTTCATCTGCATGTTGAATAGGTTCACAACAGGAGCCTGTCCTATACCTTACGAGGTCATAAAAAATTTCATGTGCTCAACTCAACAGATGAAATCATCGTACTACGTAACTCACACGTCCATTATGCTATTGAACAATATGAGACGAAGGTAAAGTATGAGATGTGCATGAGCTCGTTAGAGGAGTGACAGTTCTCACTTAACAAATTTAATATAAGGATGTTTCTATTATGAGTTGAACCCACACTACACGAGAAGACGAGAGTTACCACTACTATATGTCAACTCTTTATTAGTTGAAGTATGCTTGGAAACATTTCATGTGCTCAACTCCACCTATGAGGAGACATAAAAATATAGACATAAACAAAAGTAAAAATTTGGTTCATAAAATTTGTATTGAAGAAAGAATAATCCATGAAGTTCCAAACTCATTATATAAATTGTCCTCTTGTTCTTCCATCAGCTTTAATATGTAACACGGCCATATGGGGAGTACAATTACACCAATACAAATTTCAAAGGTTGTTTATACAACAAATTTGTAAATTCGAGATTATTATAGCAAATTCCAAAGACTAAATTTCGACTTTACCAAAATTTAAGGATTATTTATGCAATTAACTCGAATATCTATTAAGTAAGATGTTAGATATAGAGGTAGGCAGGAAATTCTAAATAATTAACTAAATATGATCAAGTCGGAGCAAAAAAGTAATTAGCATATGGTTCCAAGTATGCTGAATAGCTGGTTATTATATGCTACTTCGAATTTCTTCTTTGGAATATACTAGTATGAAAGAAATTCGAGCCTTGCAAAATGTGTCTCATCAGCTTCTTTGCAACACCTTCAACATAGGGTCTTGGATTGGCTACAACTTCCAAATGTTGACCTTAAATATGCATTTGGCAGATACTGTTTTTCATGTAGAAGTAAAGAGGAGTTGACTTGAGGAGAATAAGAATCAAATAGAATATTTATATATTTTAGTTTAAGTTGAATTTTTATTTTTACAAATTGAAGAACCATAGGGATTATTCCTGAATGAGAAAGGAATCCTCTATTCTTTTATCCATGGGTTGAGCAAGAACATTTAAATGTAGATGCATATCATCAAAGCTTGAAGTAGGAGCAGGCCGGAACTCATAAGGACCTCCCTTGACGCCCCAAACCTGTTCCACAAGACGATACACTTCAGTTCGATATATATCATGTATGTCCGCAGAACACGTCACAGAACTAAGAAATCGATTAAGATATGGAAAGAGATGAATAGCATAAGTAACTGACTTGATTCCTTTCATCGTCGTAACCTCTGTCCCAGGCATGTATCTCATTGTTCTTCAGCACTGCAAGTTCTGACGTGCTGTATGTTGCTCCATTCTGTAAATTGAAGAGAACAACTTCACAATTGTCAATGGATCCCAAGTATGGTACAGTAAAAATGCTAAAACTGCAAAGATTATGATATGGAACAATATAGTAAACTTAAACCCATATCATAAACAAGTACATACCCAGGTGTTTGGGAAACCATCTCCTGAGGTTGAACCTTCATATAAACATCGCTTACCACGTTCACATCGTTTAAGAGGAACCGTAGTCAAGTGTTCAGCAATATCCTGGATAAGGAGGATATGTTATCAGAGTATGTACTTGGACATAATCAATGCAAAATGCTGACACATATCTTATCAAAATATGGTAGGCTGTGCTGTCCTGCTGCATCAACACAGATTTAGCAACAATTTTCACATTAACATGCCCAATGCATCTGGAGAGGCTCCCGCCTAAGCGAGGTAAGGGGGGTCGGATAGCCCACAACCATACCGCTATGATAACAAGGAGGCTGTTTCCAAATTGACCAACACAGTTTTATCAACATCCAAATAAATTCTTTTACAACAAGAAACAATTACAAAATTTTACTAAATACAAATACTCACTGGATGGTATTTCCTACAAAGAATGTTGTAGCCATATTTTCTGTTTGAAAAATATCAAAGTCAATCAAGAAGTCACAAATTTTACTTCTCAATGAATGCACAACAAAGTAAGAAGTGTGTTTCCCAGCATTTGGTATCGGTTCTCGCCCTTTGGTTTGTTCTCCACATGGTCATTGGTTTGTTTTTTCTCCTACTTCCTTATTTAGGTATGTATGGTTCTGCAGAGCACCTCCAATATAATATATTTTATATGCATGAGTGGGCAAATCCAACCTCAATTCGTTTAACTTATGTGATGTACCTATAAGCCTAGAGAAACTACAAGACCTCGTCTTCAACAAGAAGTGATGGTGTCACAACAAAGCATGTACGTACTTGAAACATATGTGGGAACATGTAACAAAATAAGGCAATACCTTAAGATCGTTATTTAAAAGTACAGATACCATGTAAAAGGGCCAGAATTTACAGCCTTCAAACAAAATAGTCATTTGTCGGGACCTACTGGTGAATAACATAATGCTTCCATCTATAAGGAGCAGTATTTAGAGATGCAAACTTTGAAAATCCTAGCTTCTAAAATGGTCATGTAATGAGAAGTGAGCATACTAGTCTGGTCACTTATGATTTAAACAATGACAGCAGCAGCATGTACATTTAGAGTAGAAAAGTCTTACAGAGAACACCTTCTGACCTACATATGAAGCAAATCAATCTATAATCACCTGCAAGACCTACCGCAATAACTTCTTCAGGCTGTGGTCGTTGGTCCCTTGGACGATCACAAAAATTCTTGTACTCCTCTGCATCTCTGATGGCATAAGTACTAACCTGCAGTTGCAGTAGAAATCAAGAAGGCCATTTTATAAGCAGAAAGGTTATATTTTCTCTAAGGATCTCATAAGATAATATGAAATTTGAACAGACTACAGAGCAGGGAAAAACAAAGAATTTCACATAATACAAAGTGTGCATTCTCCAAACCTTCTACAAAGCCGAGTCAGGCTAAGCAATTGACATGGAAGTTGAAACTTACGGATCATTGCCTAAAGTACTTTGTTATATCATGGGTATCAGAGTTCAGAGTAGTATTAGGTTTTTATTAAAAAAACTGTACGAGTATTAACTTTTTGCAGGAATCACCCAAGTTATAATACAATGATTAAAAAAGATCTAGTTAAGATAAGTTCTCCGGTCCAATAGGAGAATAACCGCAGAAGAAACTGAAAGTGCAGAGCATGAAGTTAAATAACCCCATTTCATTTGCTGAAGAAATGAGCAATAGAGTTTTCATATACATGCAATATTTGCTGAATTACATCTAACCTATTTTCTTATAAAGATCTAAAGTGAATTTTACAATATTTAAAGGCAGCGCATTCATCATAAAACAGAAGGAAGGAACTGACCAAAACAAAGTTACATCAACAACCCAAACTAGAAATTTACCTCAACATCACATCTCATCTCTTTCGCACATGGCTTCACCATGAAAAATCTCTGCATCAAAATAGTTGTCAAATCGAATTGATAAAACAAGTAGGGAAGCATATTTGTATATACTTTCTGAGGAGCAAAAAGAACAAAATCAACCCAATTGAACGGAATCAACAAAAGTGCCTCAAGCTTGTAAAGCTACTGCTATCACACCAAGCTGAAATTTTACCTGCCTAAATGGTTTATGTGGAGTCCTCCAAAAGGCCTGCAAGGGCAAATAAAAATCATGAATTAAAATTTAACTTCTTCCCATAACGTCAATTGGAGAAAGAAAAACTGCAACTAGCTTACTTGCTCAAAATACAACACCTTTGAACCATCGACCATTTCTGCTGCGGGGCAGCAAAGCCATCTGAAAACATCACGAAATGAATGCTGGTGAAACAAATTCAAGATCAACCCCAAATCAAATACATCATTTACATAATTCAAAGGCTCCATAGAAACCATAAGTTTATCTGCCGGAAATTAAACTTTACTCCAATTTTATTTGGGAGGTCTTTTCAATGAAATACTTAAAGCCACTTTTGAAGCAATAATTCATCAATAGAACGTTGAGTTTTAACAAAAAAGATTCATGCTTTTAGAAGCTACACCCAAGCTCTTATAAAACATTTTATCTGAATAAGATTAAAATCATTGTCAAAATAGTTGTAGTAATAAACAGAACATAATTCGATTCCCCAACGCAAATAAACTCACTAAATTACAGGTTCTATAGTAACAGTCTCTCAGAACAAACCCAATCATGGACTAACTCCATTTTAACAATTAATTTAATCAATGAATAACCACTTTCAGTTCACGATTCAAACACAAGATTAAAATACCTTAAATTGAAGTAATTATCTGGGTCTTTAGCAGCTTGGTCTCGCGTATACTATCAAACAAACATTAGGGAATAAAAAAGTCAAATCTGGACAATCTTTTTGGGACAAAGAGTACATAAAAAAGCTGCAAAATCAACAAAACAAATAACAAGCCAACCATCAAAATTCAAAACTAGATAATCTTTTTGGGATAAATGGTCTATATAAAACAGCAAAATTAACAAAAACATGATAAAAACAACAAGACACCAAACATTATAGACCATACAAAGAATATTCGAGTTCAAATTTTAAAAAGTCCAGCATCAAAATTCAAAAGTAGACAATCTTTTTGGGACAAAGGGTACATAAAAAAAGAACAAAATGAATATCAAAACAACAATAAAAAAATTGTACCTTTTCTCCAGCAAGAGACTGAGCAACCACACGAGCATGGTCCCACCTAGTAGTGGATTTGGTCAAACGTTTCAGAAGCAAAGCTCCACCAAGTAGTACCAAAGTCTTCAGGGCCATACCTCGACTTCGGGCCCATCCATTCGGGTTCGGGTTCGGGTCCGGCTCAGAACTTGAGCCTTCACACATACTCTACACTCTACTGTATAGTCTACAAATACAATATTGTTGACTACAAATTCCAGTATATCAATAAACTATTCATGGGTGGGGATGTTAATTTGTGAAATTGTATTTATTTTTTTTTCTTTCAATTTTATTGAGTAGAACAAATAAAAACTAAAAATGGAGTAATTAGAGTAGAACAAATAAAAACTAAAAATGGAGTAATTAGAGTAGAACAAATAAAAACTAAAAATGGAGTAATTATTAATTGGGGTTTTTTTTTTTGTGTGTGATTCGAGGTTATTCTATTTTTACACATCATAATCATATTATATTTTCGTGTTAAATTATATTTATACCCTTCATATTTATCAATTTATTATTTTATATTTCCTTGGCTTTTCTTATTTGTCATTATAGCCTTCATATTTATCAATTTTTTTATGTTATTTCAGTATAAAAAATTCTACTTCCTTTGAATTATTATCATTTTATATTTTCAATGTGAACTTTATCAGAACTACTTTTTTTAATCAAAATACTAAATAATTAGGACGATAAAATAAATAAAAATAAAGATAATCCTTTTCATAAAGAAAATGATAACCCCATTGAGGTTTGGGCCTAATGCATGTTTATGGCCTGACCGATAGCCCAAGAATTTTCGCGAGACGAGTCCATAGTTAAAACACCAATGAAGTTAATTTCAGTAGATGTTATAAATTTGAATATTTAATTCCGATTATAAAGAATTTAATATCGAATTTAATTAAAATCAATTATAATCGAATACTTAATTATTAAATTGCTTGACAATCAGCTTAAAGTTAAAGATTAAATTAAATTAGGTATTAACAATTTTGCTCTATTCTATTTCATTTATATATATACATCATATATTAAATAAACAATACTAAAATAGATAAACAAATAATCAATATTAATATAAATAGAATAAATATGATTACTAAAATATAAATTTATTAGAATAATAAAAATAAAATAAATATAAATAATAGTAATATATTAATAATATTATTATTATTAATAATAAAAATAATAACAATAGTAAGAAATAATAATAATAATAATAATAACAAAAATAATAAAAATATTAACAATACTAATAATAATAAAAACAATAATAATAATATTGATATTAATAATAAAAAATAATGATAATAATAATAATAAAATAATCATAATCATAAAAATAAAATAAATAATAACAATTATAATTATACTAAATATAAAGACGTGGTGTAATCTAATTCGCCTGTGTCGGCCGCCCGAAGTGAGAATCATTATAATCATATGAACACGTGAGTCATCATACCGATTGACGACTCCGCTTTAAAAGATATATCACAGTGTCAATACGGCACATAATCACCGCACAAATCACAATGTATTCAACAACTACTATAACTCTAGTCATCAAACCATCTATCTCATATTCCACAAGTATATTTCAACCTCTAACGCAAGATACGCCAATCCGTCTACCTACGTGAACGGACCAATCAAGCAACAAACACCGCCTTACACCCACTATGCGTGCCAACACCAACCATATGCACAAATGTGCGGGTCATAGATAATCACACCGCCTTATACCGAAGATAAGGCCAAATCGCATTTATGTCAGAAGATAAGGCCAAAACCAGCTATACCGTAAAGATAAGGCCAAACCAGATTTATACTGTAGGGTATAAGGCCAATAAGGCCACATATCCTTAAAAGTGAAATGAGAGTCACCTAACCCCTAATCATCCCAACTATAGGTCATATCCTAATACTCAAGTCAATCTTAAAGTCACGATAACTCCAACCAACACCTCCTATCAACTAACTACTTATTCCCAAACAATACCAAATAAAGCACACACTAAAACGTCTCACAATCAAAAAATCAATCGAACTACAAAGTGCCACGAATACGTGTCGCTTACAAGGCACGGAAGAAGACATTACTAACTTCTAAATGAATTATCAAGCAAACGGTCTAAACCACCAATGCTAATAACGAAATAACAACCCCTTCGGACCTAACCCAATCCGCCTCCCTATAACAATGAACATCACTCTTCACCTTATAACTTTAACATTTCAATATCAACTTATAAGTCATCTTATTTAACCCTCAAGTCCATAAATAACAACCTACACTTCAAAATCTCAATTACTACTCAACTTACCAATCACACTTTCTCAACCTAACTCCCTCTAATCGATTATAAATCACAATTCTAACCTTACAACAACTACAATAAGGTCCCAAATTAACCCCCTACACATTTAAAGTCTTATAAAAAAATCAAACATAAAAAGTCAACTAACCTAGGAAAAAGTCAACCGATCACCATAAACCTCAAACAACATCTTAACTCATGAATTAACTACTTATATTCATCATACTACCCATAACAAACTTAGAAACACAATTAAATTCAATTTAGCAAAAGTCAACTATGTCAAACCCATGAAATATCCCAACAGATTTGAACTTTCATACCTTAATTCAAAGAAGATGACGAGGGGAAGATATTCAACCAATCCCATCTTTTGAGTTTGAGCAACCGAAGAGAGAAATGGAAGAAAATTTCAAAGGGAGTGAAGTGATTCTGGCCAAAGTGTCGCGTTAAGAAGATTTTGTTTTAGAATGATGCGTTGGATATGACGAGAAGATATTTAAGAATAGCTTGAGTCCCGCTCGGTTTCGCTAATTTCCACTTTCTCAGACTTAAATCTCAATGAAACCATTCCAAATGTAAATTTCCTATGACATAAATCAAGTACTCATATAATACTAGTCTCGTACATCGATCTATTCCGAAATTATTTATACTATCTCCGGTCTCACTACTGACCGATTTTTTTAACGTAACGGGGTTACAATCTACTCCATCTAATAAAATTTCGATCTCGAAATTTAACAACCCAACAACCAAGAAAGAATATATTGTAACACTAAATCAACAACATATATAAAAATAAAAAGCAATACTAACTTTCACATCTACTCAAAAGCCGCTGGGTAACGGCTCCTCATCTCATCCTCAATGCTCCCAAGTCCCCTTCTACACGCCGATTTACCCATAGAACTTTCACTAAGACCACTTTACTTCCTCAAATCTTCTTTCCTGGGCCGTAATTTTAATTTGTCTTTCTCCTCAAACGCGAGGCCCTCTCAAGCTCCACCGAGCGAGATAAGAATACACTTGTCCGGGATATACTTCTCAAATAGGATACATGGAACACATTATGAATCCTATCTAAACCTCGGAGGCAACGCCTAACCGATAAGCCACGGAGCCAACTCTCCCAAGGATCTCAACGTTCAACGCAGTGACTCAACTCCATTTCTTCCCAATCGACACACCTTCCACCGGGATACCTCAGAACACACGGTCACGACCTCAAATCCATTAAGTCTACTCTCATGCGATGTTCTCGCAGATATTTATTCGCCTATCCTGAAATAGCCCCTCGATACCGTTGACCAACCCGGGATCCGCCTCCACTCGACTCTCGACTCAACTCAAAAGATCAGAACCTTCCTCTCTCCTACCTCATTCCAACAAATTGGAGCGCGACACTTCCACCCATACAATGCCTTCAAAAAGGTTCCATCCTGCTAGCATGGAAGCCGTTGTTGTGTTTAATCCCCATCTGGGCAACTCCATTCCCACCCCTGAGAAACTAAAACACAAGTTCTGAGCATATCCTCCAACGTCCCAGATCGGCCCTCAGACGCTTCCATCCTGCCCTGGGATAAAGATGTACTCAACTCTACTCTAGTCCCCTGCTTGCCTCCCGGAAACCCTCCAAAACCTCGAATGAATCTCGTGATCGCTGGCCTGGAATGATCGATACCTAAGCCCGCCAAGAATTCAATAACTGATCCACATGTATCTCGCTAGTTTCTCAATCCCATCCTCAGATTCATCAGAGGGAAATGAGCCGACTCTCAAGCAGCCTACCACAATCACCAGATCCCATCATGTCGCCTCAACGCCTTAGAAGCCCAAACACTAAGTCCACGTGTAATATTCTCCCATGTCCACTGTGAATGTAAGAAGTCTCCCCAGAATTGCACTCAGCGTGATGCCTATGCTCGGCCTTCACCTCGGGCCGACAAAATCAAATACTTTGCCACAAACTCGATCTCTCTTCATTCCGGCCACCAATAAGTCAACCTCAAATCCCTAAGACATCTTCATAATTCGGGCGCATCGCTATGTGAGCATTTACGAGCCTCATCAAGAATCTCCTCCCTCGCCTCATTCAAATACGGTACACACAATCTGCCATCCATCCTCAAGGCTCCACTCGCCAACCGCGGAAACTGACCGACCCCATTTCACGCCCCTACTCGATAACCTCAAGTAGCCTCATCCGCTGCAACTCTAAGATTCGATCCACAAGTACTGGTCGAACTCTCATATGGGCGAAAATCTCTCCATCGCTACCGACATCAAAATCGACTCTCAGCTGTTTCATCTCTATCTCCTCGATTTTTAATTTCCCTTTCGCCAACGCATGAGGTATTACATTTTCCTTTCCCCAAGGGTACTAATAGTCAAGTCATAATCACTGATGAACTCCATCCACCTCCTCTCGCCTCAAATTCTAAATCTCTCTCAAGGCCGGAAGATATTTCAAATCCCATGACCAAGAAAAACTGCATTTAACCCCATACGATAGTGTCTCCACAATTTCAACGCTAAAGACTATCCCCTAGCTCAAGATCACGGGTCGATAGTTCTTCGTGATTTTTCAATCGTCGGGAAGATAGGCAATCACCTTCCCATTCTCGCACGAACACACCTCAACCCCGCGCCAAGATCGCTTATAAATCACATAGCCCGCAGAACTGCATTTGCAATGCTAACACCGAGCAAAGAGTCAACTTTCCTTTTAACATCCCAAGCAAATTCCTCACAATCATCATCCCAAATAAAGCGGAACCTCTTTCGTCAACTTGGTCAATCAGGTCGCGATAAAAGAGAAGTCCTTGATGAATCAGAGTAACCAATTAACCCCAAGAAACTCCTCACCTCGGGCCACACTCGTGGACGCCTCCCAATTGTTCACGCCCTCCACCTTCTCATGATCAACACAAATACCCCGTAAATAACACGACCTGGTGAATTGTACCTCGCTAAACTGTAACTCACATTTGAAAACTGGCATACAACTGTGTCAGTTTCAGTCCTCAACACGATCTGCAAATGTCTCTCATGCTCCTCATCCCCTCTCGAATATATCAGAATATCATCAATGAATACCACCACAAACTCATCCAGATACTCCCGAAATACCCAGTTCATCAAATCCATAAAGGCCGCCGGTGCATTCGTCAGTCCAAATGACATCACCATAAACTCATAATGCCCATAACGAGATCGGGTAAGCCGATTCCTGCATCATCCCCTTTGATCCTCAACTGCATACTGCATCAAGAAATCATCTTCGAGAACACCTTCGCATCCTTCAACCGATCAAACAACCGCCACAATTCTTGGTAAGGGGTATCGGTTCGATGGCTCACTTATTCAACTACCTATAGTCAATGCACGCCCTCATCGAACCATCCTTTTTCACAAATGTAATCAAGTGCATCTACCTGAGATACACTCTGGCCTCGATTTAATCCTTTCTCCAACAACTCCTGTACTTAGTCTCACTTTCGCAACTCACAAATATCCGTACGGCGGAATAAAAATTGGTGCTGGGACGAATAACGTCTCGATAGCAAATTCGATCTCCTCGCGGCAATCCCAAGAAGTCCTCAGAGCATATCCCTCGAACTCTAACAACCCGCACATCCTCTCTAATCTTCCCTCTTCTCTATTCAAGTCAATCACATTTTCAGAACCCAACACACTCTTTCTCTCAGATCAACCTCCTAGGCCTGCGTCGATATTAAACTCAAGACGTAACCTTTCTGTCTCCCCCACGAATTGATATCCGTCTCCCCCGAACTCCACGAAAGTCTCCTTCCCACGAAATCACTACGGCATTTATGTTTCCCCCAACCAATCCATCCCCAAGATAAGATCGAAATCGAAAAGCTCAAATGGAAGTAAATCGGCTGTAAATAACAATCACCACATATACTAAAAGATACCCCTATATACATGTCTAACCACAACCGACCTCCCTACTGGGTGTTGCACTGTTGATGTGCAAGTGCACAAAACACATAAAGATAAGGCAGAAATAAAACTCTGAGAAACAAAAGAATGCGTAGCCCCAGAATCAAACAACACTCTAGCCTCAATATCACACAAGAATAATGTATCTGCTACCACTTGGGAGTATCTGTGTGCCTCTTGATTTAAAGAACGGGTAATGACCGCCTCGACTAGCCTCGCCTGGGTCAAGCACGCACCACTCTGCACTCCTCCGAGGTCCTCCCACCAGATCCCCACCTCCACTCTGCCTCCAAATCAACCACCACTCTACCCCCCGATAACCACCTCCGGGCAAAGCAAACTGTCAAGTACTAGTACCTCCCTCTCGGAGTTCGGGGCAACTTCGATGTCATGGTCACGGCATCGACATATGATCACCCTCTCCGCAATCCGCCGCTCAGGCCCAATCCGCCACAACGGTAACAGCTGATACCTCTCTGAACCCCCGAAGACCACTGGAACCCGCCGATCTCTGGCATCCACTACGCAGGCGAGCGCGGAATAACTCGGCAAACCGTCAAGGATCAAGCACTCGCCCAGACTCCATCAGCCGGGTCCGCCCCTCCTCGAACTCTAGAGCTCAGTAGGCCTACCGATTTAAAAGTCTCGTGTCGACACTCATCGATCCACTCGCCCCTCGCTCATAATTCCATTTCCATCTTCGTGGTTACATTCCTCACAAATACGGAAACTGTAAATCATCAAATGAGATCTCGTGACGGCATTCTACCGCCAACCCATCCCTTAATCTAGTGATCCTCTTTGCCTCTACCGGATAAACATCGTGAAAGTAGTCGCACATATCACCGAACTGCTCGTACTCCTCTGGCTGCATTCCAACCCTACGGCCAAATAACTGCCCTCTCTCCAAAGCCGCCAAGGGTCTTAAGCAATAGTTCTCCGAAGAGCTCAACAAATCACTCCCCTGTGAAACATTTATCTCCCTCTCTCAGCCAAAAGACGCATTCTCAAGCCCTCCCACCGTCAAAATTTCTCAAGTCTATAAGTAGCAAACTTCACCTCATCTCGCCCACAATACCCATCACCAAATATGGACTTCAAATAAAACTCAATAGTCAAGCCTCCGGCGAACCCCCAAAACTTCTCGTGAGGATCTCTTTAGAAACCGATCAAACAATTTACTTCCTGAATTCTACCGCCGGCTTGGGCTATCCGGGCATATACACTATCCTCCCCGAGTCTACCTCTCCCCAACATGCTCTCAAGAGAATGCACCTCCGACCCCCCGCCGGGTCCACACTGCATCATCGATACCATCCCCCCACCGCCTGGCCTCCCGCCTCCGGCCTTACCCCTAAGACCTCTCGGCTCGCCTCGAGCATCTCATGCCTCTAAATTCTTCCATCGCATTCTAAAGCGGCATCCTCAACAAATTTCACGAACAAAAAAGAAAAGACTCGTATTTTTTTTCAACCAAAAAGACAATTTCACTCACAATCCACTCAAGGAAAACAAGTCGACACACAACCAATAACAGAGCACCCAATCAAACCTGCCTCCGATACTAACCCAGAACGACCCGCCTCCAGTCGGCCACCCGGCGCGGGTAATTGGTTATAACTCAATACCGTGAGTCATCATATCGACGACTAATTCGCTAGTGAACTTCGCATTTTTATCCAAAATTTAATTTACAATTAAAATTTAGAAAAAATAATATTTTTAAAATTTGCAATCCATCAAAAAGGAGCATTCAACCAACTAACTCCATATATATACAACATATCTCAAAAAGACAGAAGAAGTGCTACAACCGAGTAATCAATGTATCTCGAATACAAATAATTGCGCATAAGGCTAAAGTCCAAAAATGAAATAACAATCAAGAAACGTCGACTCAAGACAACAAAAAGAGATAGCGAGGATCTTTAGCCACCCGACACGCCCCCCTAGCCACTGAATATACTCTCACCTCCTCGACTCAATCGCCCGCCAACCCGCACAATGAAATGCGCCCAAAGCTTAATAGCGTAGTCAATAAGCTTAGTGAAACTTAACACTGTGTAAACTTTAAGCCATACGAAACGAGACAAATAAAAGATATAAGAGTCAACATGAATAAATATGTATATACCAGACTACCTAATAAGGCTTACATCATAAAATTCCAAAGAAGGTCTCAAGCATAACATGTCAAGATATAAAACAAAGTCTCATTATGGCACACAATCACTCAAAATAAAAATCATGCAGACTAACAATGACTATAACTCTAGTCATCAAACCATCTATCTTCATATCTACACAAGTATACCAACCTTTAATGCGCATATGCTCAATCCGTATACTTATGTGAATGGACCAATCGCTAATAAACACCTCTCTTATATCGTAGTATAAGGCCAACACCAACAATGCACATAAGAAGTTGTCATAGATAATCACACGCTCTTATACCGAAGAGCAGGTAAACCCCCGCACTTATACCGTGAAGAGATAAGGCCAAGGATGAAGGGCTCACCGCTGATGAATTACAAGGTACTATGTGATGAATGAGCATAAATTCACAGAGTAAACCAAAGATGGACAGATCAAGTGTTAAGGTTGAAAGATAAATTCAATTCACCGAGTTCGAGAGGAGGAGGACGTGAAAATTATAGAGAAGGAGCAGCCTTTCGCGTAGAAAGAGGGCTACAACAATCCACATTGAAGTGCTTCACTTCCATAATTTAAGGCATTTCCAATATGAGTGTCCTAAGGGAATATATTGGTGTTTTTATCAATAAATAATATTCTAATAATACAATGGATACAAATTCCACGATCACTACTAATTTATAAATAATAATTAAAGAGATAGAAATATATAAAATGCTCTTCGAAAATAATCATGTTGCAGCGATCAATATAATGAAGACCCCAATTTAACATCCAAAATGTAATACTCTAAGAATATCCATACCAATGAAGCAAACAAGTTCTTCCTGGGAGTTTTACTATAACCCTTAAAATATTTAACTCAGAGCTAGGTCAGTAGAAAATCCAAAGGGACTTTTACACTTACCGGTCGACTAAAATAAAGAGTGAGGAGAGGGAGCTTTTTTGCCTTCACAAAAAATGAATTACAAAAAGTGAATGAGCAAAAAGTTCATCATATGAAGTCCTTTATATAGAGAGTGTTGGAACATTCTGCAATGCCTATATTAAGGAGGTGGAACATTCTAGAATTTCTCAAGGATAAACCCCTCAAAATGTGGGAGGAAGGTTTTGAACCTCCTCATTTCTCTACCCGAGTGGCTCCGGGAGGAGCCGGAGAAGCTGCCTGTAACCTTCTCCATCCTTCTCTGGCCCCGCACGCCCCACAGCTGGGATTCTTATTTCGAATCCCGGCCCATTATTTCCATACACCATATTTTAACCCTAGAAGTTTATAACGAGATTATGACTTGATTTCGTTGTATGTGTGACCTCTTAGGCTCGAATCGAAAAAGTCATATATTAATAAATGTTAAACCTAGTGAGTTCATCATAACCCCACTGCCACATCATATCCTACTATGAACATTGTCATACTATCGAACATATATACGAACTTAACTTAAATGAGTAACCGGTTGTACAATCGAATTGTTCATCATGCATCATTTCAAATATCTCATTTCTAACACTCCCACTTGCCTCTTTGACGACATTTGTGATTAACGTATTTCTTCAGATCAAGTTTTTCAACAAATGAGCTATGGTAAGAGATTATTATCACCAACTCAAGAATCAAGTAGCTTTCTTTTCTTGGCTTCATGAATTGATACGATATTCAAAGATTGTCGAGAGATGGCCATCACAATCGCCATTAATTCACCAAGACACGTAAAACCATGTATTATCCGGCTCGTATTTAACTCTATAATGCATGTGTGTTTTTCCATCCTTAGATTTGTAGCATACCCAACACCATGTTGTTATAGCCTTCCTCTTACAAAAGACGTTTGACAGGTCAAAATACGCAAGTCTTCAGAATGAAATCCCGCTATGCAAAGCCAAGAATCGCTATTTAATCATAAGCTCATGAGAATTTTTCTTAGGACGCTGAGCATTACATTCTAAGTTTCTCAGCGTCATGTTTGTATCCTACACTCAAAATTAAGCCTTGACATGCATAAATTGCAATTGATTGGGAGTACACTTTTCCGGTCCTAAAATGTGATCCGTATTAAATCTAATCACACTATGTCAAGCTTGGGTGTTCGATAAATAACACCTAACTAGTGGGACGGCAGCAATCTGTTTTCCTTAGGTTAATAAAGGATCTCTTTGTTCATAATATCATGTATCCAAGACCATTCAAGAGAACTCTTTAGATGGCGGGTGGAATCAAAATATCATTGTTCAATGAGGTATATATGTATATACAAGAGTATAAATATATACAAATATATAAACGAGGTAAATATATTTAATTGAATTTCTTAGAAGATAAAAATTCATACATTGTCTTTGGAAGGATTTTATGATATAACTAGCAATACGTAACTGAACGAAGCACAATTGAG